>JAPYZP010002313.1:0-13648 GCA_030522985.1 Torymus sinensis
CACACACATACACGCGGTCACGTGCTCTCTTTTTACTATTTCACGCCGCGTGCGCGCGCCGGCGATCGTTAGGCGTTGTAAGTATATTATATTCGTGGCCGCGCGCATGAAAGCTGCTTGATTGACGTTTACTGCTGAATTACCACTTTCGTTATCTACGCGCGTTATATATATTTTTACGAAGTCGTCGATGTTGCTTTTTCATAACAGTTTATATATGCTTCGCGCATAAATAAATGCGCCGTAATGATCTACGAGCTCGGGGAACAGTGCCGCGTTTGTAAAACGATGCGAGAATATGGAGCTTTTCGTGTGTGTGCACGTTTTTCGCATAATGAAAATGTGATTGATAATTAAACAGCGAGCGAGGAGAGACACGAGAGAGATAGTGAAAAGGTCTCGTATTTGCTTCTCGGCCGTTTGATAATTGAATATGCGTATATATGTTAGCGGAAATGTATATAAAAGCGCACTTTAATTAACGATGTGCTTATATAAACTATATCGTTTCGTAACTTTTAATTTTAATTAAAAATGATTCTTTTTCGTTTATTAAAACACGTATATCTAGATCAATAATTTAAATTACAACATATTTCCCACGTTATTTCTAAATATTATATTTTGAATTACAAAAAGAAAGGAAGGAAAACAATATTGAATTGATTTTAAAGCTTTTAAATGTCAGTTTGTTTTTATTACGCGAAATGAGAATAGTGAAATTTCACTATTTGAAGAAAGTTAATATACATTACTAAAATAGTGGATGCCCGCTACATTTCAGAGCGTATTTCAAAATAATGACTGTTTATACATAACTGCCGATTTTCGTTAATCCGCGCCATGTCATCGTCAAATCGTGCGTAAAACGAGATCTTATATCATTAACAAAAACACGGAGGATGCGAGGGTATAGAGTCGAAATTAGAACCGCAGCGCGCCGTCCAATGATAACGCGATGAAAAAACTTTCGACGAGAGAGGAAGATATCGAAGCACAGGCAAAAGAATGAAAAAAAAATTGCGCCTTTTTTCCGATTCCGAGGAGATGTATAGAGAGAGAGATCCCATCCAGCATCGCGAGGACGGGCCCCGAATGACGTAGGTAGACGGGCGGGCGCAGTTGTTTTTCTGCCCTCTCTATCTCTCTCTCTCTTTCTCCTCTGCCTGTTCCTTCGTGGAAACTTGACCTCATCCGGCGGCTTCGGCCGCCGCCGAAAAAAGGGTCAGCGACACCCTGGCACAGTGTCCTTGGACGCTGATTTTAATCGTCGGTCGTTTTAATTATACGAATAACTTTTCGCGTCCCGAGCGGGAAAAATTCCGGCGAGTTGCAGGCGGGCGGAGAGTAGCTGCGCTGCAGAGACGCGGCCAAAAGCGCGCGCTTAATTAATAAGTCAAGTCGTGCGCGAGAGCGAGCGTCTCGATTGTCTCGTGTGTCTGGGATTAATCGTTAAAATGGCTTAATTATGTTTTCAAGATTGCCGCAGTGCACGATGCATAATTGAGAAGAAGAAGTGCGCGATAAATAAGGGATTATTTAAGAGACATTTTTAATTTTCATATTATCTGATAATATATTAAAATTTAAGAAATATCGAGAAGAGTTTGTATTTGTAGATTTATAATTAATGCTTTAATTCAGGGACTCTTCAAAGTTGCTTAACGAATCATTTATCTTCAACGAAATCAATCGATTACTTGGAAATTATAAATTCGATGTGTCTATACCAATTTAGCTCGATAAGATTAATCCGGCAGGATGACTAATATTAAAAAAGAAAAAAAAACCTATCGCTATATTCACCTCTGAGCGGATTGCGAAATAAACCCTGTCGATTCACTCATTGATACGAATCTTATCACCCTCGAAAGTATGTCTCCAATTACTATATCATCATGAACCATAAAACGAAAAAAGACATTGATTTCTTCTTTTAACAACCATATATCATCAGTATTGTTTTTTTATCGCAGCTTTACTTTCGCGCAACGATTTTGTTTCCATATTGATATAATCAATCTCATTAAAATAATTCATCGATTCCGCGAAAGATGAAACTTATTTGAGAGTCAGATATAGAGCCGCGATCCCGATTTCTCGAGTATCAGCTTCGCGGCGCTCGACATTTGTACGCTTACATCATTAAAAAATAATACTACTGCGCACTCGGCGCGCGGAATATCATCGACTAAACTCTCTCGCTTTCTGCCTCTCACTAGCGATCGCTCGCTCTCTCGAGTCTCCTTCCGTTTTTGCGAAAACGCTAAAAATATGTCGGCGCGCGCAGATGTCGATAAAACGACGGCGACGGCAGCGGTGGCAGTGCAAAAAGCGCGTTCTTCTTTTTGCGCGCTGCATGTGCACACACACGCACGTTATCGATGAGAGCCAGTCAACGACCTTAAAGCTAATTAGCGATTCTGCGCGCTGTTTTTAATCCGTTTGAGAGCGCAACACACCGCATGTTAATTGTGAGCAAGCGCATATACTGTCTCTCTCTCTATCTTTCCCTTTCTTTTCCTCCCTCTCCCTCTCTCTCTCTCCCCTGCGAGCTGCGAGACAGTTGTGCAGATATTGAAAGAGAAATAAATACGGAGGGAAAAAACTACGTGGAATCGCGCGATCGCGGGAGTCCCTTATCGCTCATTCACTCCTTTTTTCCGAATGTACGCGCGCCGCGTATATATGCGAAGGGGAGGGAGGAAAGAGTACGTTTAAAAGACCTTTCTGCCCTCAAGAGACGAAACTGCATTTTGTTGATTCACCGATTACACAATTTTAATGATATTATTGTTCGATAAATAAATATCGACTGTGTGATTTCAGGGATCTGCGGAAAATCTACTGAACCGCACTCGAATTAAGATAAACGAGAAGTGTAAGGCCATTTGTATAACACATCAATGACTTTATCTATTTTTGTATAACATCAAAATATACTTTTTTATTATCTCTCTTTTTCAGAATTTAGGCGTGGATAAAAAGCTTACTAAAAGTTTAAGTTATTTCATATAGTTAACTTTTATTGCGTTTATTTTAATAAGTTTCATAATAATTGACAACATTTCTACCTATAAATTATATTTTTATACGAGTACAATACACAAAGGTGACATTTGGTGGTATAGTCATACTCCAACTATGTGGTACTATTATTTGTAAACACTACTAAAATAATTACACGATAAGACAACGAGAATGCTAGTGATATATATAATGCGTAGTTTCGCTAAAACTATGAAGCTCACAGATAACCATACTTTTTATCGCAAAAATACACGTGCGTTAGTAAACAAATGTTGCAATCGGAAATTAATGCCTCCATCAGCTCTTTTTCTTCACTAAAAGTTAATGATAAAGAATAATCAGCGGCAATAAATTAGAATAATTGCACAGAAGACAAATGTATCTCGCTGTATATACCTGCCTCGGAAACAAGAAAGAAAGAGGGAACTGACCTTCGCTACACATTTCGCTCGCTCGCTCGCATTATCGAAACTCTGACCTTGCTCGTATCTCCGATCTACGCGCGCTGAATTGTCATTTCCGAGTGACGCTCCGATTTAAAAATATCCGTTGCGCACCTCCCCCGCTAGCGCGAGCAATCTCCCTCGACCGCACACATGTACCTGCAGCGCTGCTACCTCCGCCGTTATAATTATTATCGCAACTCGCGCGGTTGGCTGACTCAGCGCACCGGTGGGTAACTCGCGATTGTTTTCGCAATTCTTTGTCTCGCTGCTTTTCCATTTTCACTCTCTCTCTCTCTCTCGCGCCGCCTCGATCTGTCGAAAGTCACGTACACACACGCGTACGCACGCGCCAGTGTGTTGAAGCGCGCATGGTACACTAGACTCCCAACGTGTATTATCATGTGCACGAGGTATAAGAGTAAAAATGTAATTAACCGCGTTAAGAGGGGTAGTTATATACCTTTGAGAGCGCTTTCCGAACATTAGATTTCGTAACGAGAAAATGACATTTTTCACTAAACCTTCTTTCGCTTTGATCATTTACGGGGGCTCGTAATGAGATTGACCGTCGTATATTAATTAGCTTGGACGTCTGCATACAGAGTGCACCATTATATACGTGAATATACGATGGAGATGGGAGCGTGAGATATGACGTACCTTAATTTTTTTCGGCGTACTCGATGCAAATTCTGCCTATTTACGAAGTTCATTTTCTCATCTTGCTAGAAATACACCTTCTCGATCCTATCTGTTACGCGGTTTAACAATTTTCCACATTTATTTATCAAAATTATTATAATTCGGAACTAGCTAAATTAACACGTGAATCAGTGTTCCTTATTCCTTATAGTACATCAACGACGAAAAATAATCGAAACGATGCGGCTTTGAATCACTATTGTCTCGTTTGCTAATAGCTTGTTATCGATCATCACCAATCATGTCAAGGCCTTTGCGCCAGACACGACAAAAAAAATTTACTCGTTAACCCACATAATATATATATTATCGAAAATAAATTAGGACAAAATTACACTTATGGGAATTGGAAACGTGATCTATGAAAATAAATTATTATATGCCCTAGAAATGAAAACCAGTTTTCTGGGTGACGCAAGTCCTATCCCCGTGCTCATAACTTTATTTTGTAATTTGCTATACAAAATCGTTGGGAAATTAAAACTAAAACGCAAATCACGATGCAATAGCAGATCTTTGACGTTATAATGTACACATTTATACGAGACGGAAAATATAACGGTTAATGCACTGCGAGCCGCAAGTAAACTTCCACATCAAGAATTTCAGTGTATATATGCACAGACTCTCTTTCCCGCAGATATATATATATATAAACCGTGTTCCGCAGCGCAAAAAACCCTAGCGCAATTCAGAATATTTTTCAAAGCTCGCTTGCTCTCGACACAACTTCCTTCAAAGCTGCGGCGCGCACAATCAAACAATCCCGCAAATCCCGCTCACGCTCGCGCTCATCGGTCGCCGCAGCACATACGGATCACCCTTCACTCTCAACCTGCGGCGCGGCAGCAGCAGCAGCGAGGGAAAAACGCGTGCGCGCGCAAGCTTTTTAGAGTCAAAAGGCACAAAGCCCCGGTTGGTGAAATCGCACAAGCGCGCGCGCGTGCAGCGCTGCAAAGCCTTCTTGCATATTCTCGTCTGTCTCCCTTTTTTCCTGCATTAAAGGGTCTAAGCTAAAATTCGCTTAACGATACTCGATACGAGACCTTTCCCCATATACGCCGACCTCCCTTGTGCTTGCCTCTCTCTCTTCCTCTCTTTCCCTTTTATCGGATATAGCTATACACGGGAATTCGCGCTCGAGCGGTACGTTAAACCGTTCCGACGGTGGGACGAGAGAGAGAGAGAGAGAGAGAGAGAGAGAGAGAGAGAGTCGGCTTTTATCCGCAGCCTCCCGCCCTCATCCTCTGTGATCCGCAAAAGTAATGTTTGCATGCGTGTGGGTATAAACGTATGTAGCGAGCGAACGAGCGTAAAACCCGAGGCGAGCGCAAACGCGCGCACCTCCGTAATTTAATTAGCCAGTCTGACTGTTGACAAACATTTCGCTTTTGCGGCTGTATATATCGGGGGAATCGAGACTGCTGCAGCGTATTTAACTAAACGCTGCTGTGCGCTGCCGCGGCTGCGCGCGCAACGATTCGTTCGACTTAGCGGTAGACTCAACAGGCGCCGATATACGGCTGTCTAAAACGGTTGACTCGATGTGACTGCGGCATTAGGATATTTATTATACATGCATATACTTGGTGTATATCCTATAAATTAGTGTGGCTAAAGTAATTTTATTCCAAAAACGCATTAATGTTGCTAAAGTTTGAAATATTTTTTTTCTCATGAAAAACAAATTTTCATGCATAATGGAGTATGATAAATTTACTGTTTAAAAAAAAAACGTACCTTTAGTATTTCGTTTGAAACTTAATAAATGCATTTAATATGTGCACTTTCTGAAACGCATTTTTAACAACCATTTGCTATAAGTATAACTTCCGCTTTTCGCACAGATGTCTCGAACAGCTGGCCCAAGTTAAATATTATTCATAAATAATACTTTAATTTTTATCCTGCGAATATGATGCCATTATTCCATACTTTTTATTATTGACGTAAATTTATAGATTGCAGCGTGACATTGTTATGATAATAAATATCGTTATGTCGAATGCTTATGAAAGTAAATTTGCATTACCGCAATAAGAGTGCCATCAAATATTCGCATGTAATATAGCAACTGCTTTCAATTTATTATTTACAAATCCGCCGTTCCCTTTCGGACTGACTCTGTGCGAACCCTTTAATAAACACGCTGCTATACGCGCATAATTGAAGCAACATATGAGTAAGCACGGAGCAGTTTTCGTTGCACGCAATATTGCGCGGTGCGCGCGTGTTTGCGATGCATGTAAGCATACTAAGGGGTTGGACGAATTTATGCAAGCTCAAAATTTATTTTCTGAATTATTCACATTTCCAAAAACTGTTCGAAAAATGTTGTATAATATAGAGACCGAATTCATGAATAATTAAAATACCGACATGTATAAATTTCTATACAAAATCTTTCAATTTTTATTTTCAATAAAACTGACAATATATAAATTATAATCAAAAAGGTTTTTGTTACAAACAACATGCAAATATCGCGTTGACGAGGATTTTATTTTTGAAAAATACAAGTCGGTTAACGAATGAATTAATTAAAAGCTTATTTTCGTTTATCCGTTAGTGATTGTATACGATAAAATGCATAATTACATATACACTGTAAAGAGTCATTTAAAATGATATATTACAGTAAAGTTTAATAGATCATCACCAATTTAAGAAAATTCAGCAAGTGCCAAGTCTCTCTACACATCACGTACGCGCGCGCGTCTACCGCTGGCCAAGACACGCATGTAATACGCGCAACTAAATCCTCACCAACGCGCGCGCCGGCAGAATTTTTGCCAGTGCATGTATAAAACACGCGACGGGGCGCGCGACGATAACAATGTTCAGCTGATGTAATCGTAACGTTATGATTAATAGGGGGCGAAATTAAATTGTTTCCCCGCGCAAGTCTTCGCCGCGCGGGCAGCGGCTCTATATCCCGCGGCCCGAAAACTATATACGCGCGCGCGCAGAGTCTGGTAAATGCTTGTCGCTAGATTTACTATCGGGCTGGCGAGCCAAATTCAACATTTCGCGTGCCAACTGTGCGCGAGCGCGCGCTGGCCTGGCATAATTCGCGCTGTCGTGTGTCACCTGCGCTCTTCCAGCGGCGCGTTATATGCCGTTGGACAAGTCACGCACGCGGAAACGGCCCGTGCTGCATGCGCGCCCTGTGTGCATACTATATACATACGCCCTCTGCAGCCTACTCGTATGTGACGCGTTTTTTTCATTAACCGAAAAACTCTTCATTTCCATTACACTCCAGTAACTCATCGTATATGTACTCGTGTGTCGCGGCCGAAATTCGTTGCGGGGTTTGCATAGGAGCATAGCGGACATCTCTGCTTATTGGAGTGCGTGAGATGAAGAACTATATGTTGAAAATAATGGGGAAACGATATTCGTCATTATTCTTTACGAGTTCAGAGAATAAAATATTTTCTAAAATGAAATATAGGTTGCGTTCATTATTATATAATTTTCTGCAATTAAAAAATCGAGTACTAAAAACCGTACACGAAATATAACTTTACTTTTTATAATAACTTAACGAATATATCCAATAACTCATAGTTAAAAAGATCGATAAGGACTTTTATTGCAGCAATTAAATATAGTTAAAAAGTATAATAATTTGGAATTCAATAAATTTTCTAAAACTATATTACTGTACATATTAATTTGAAAAGAAAAGGAAATCATACAGATTTTGAGAACAATTTTGAACAGAAAAATTAGTCCGCTCGACGCATGGCTCCCCCGCATGCCAAACCGCAGAGGGGTTAATTGAGGCATAAAGCATTTTAGCGGTCGCCAAGCGGCATAAATTGCTTATTAACGCAACCACTCGGAACTGAATTATCAGAAAAATAAAAAAATAAAAGACACAACCACTCGTAGAAACGCGAATGAGCCTTACACGTTTATTTGCATATATATATACTCGCGAAGGGCAAAACTTTTCTTCATAAATCAAGCGCAAAGCGGCTCGCTCCATTAATTTTGAAAATGCGCTATTAATCATCGATAAATCGAGCAGGCACACGAGTGTATACACGTACGCGCGCAACATACCTGCGCTCGCTCGCGCGCGCGAGAGCCCTCGAAAATCAAAAGGTCGCGAAAACGCGAAAACTCGCAGCTATGCACTGCACCGACTCCGCGCTCGTAATCCGCATAGGCGCGCGCATTTGAAAAGATAATTTACCGCGCTTATAAGGTCTCCCCCGCGCTTACAACCCTTTCCCCCTTCCTCTTACCCCCTCCTCGCGCGTGTTATAATCAACGAAGCACACGATTATATGCGAGCGACTGCGGGAAACGAAATGAATTACGGTTCGGAGGCGAGGGAAAAAAAAAACTGTTCGGTCGTTAGTTCAATTAGCGTTTTCGCCGCGCGCGTATACGCCGATAAATTCTGCGGCGTAGGTATATGTACGCATGTAGTTAATGCAACGCAGAGGGATGCGTGAAGGGGAGGAGGAGGGGAGTGGTGTGTACTCGAGTTGCGTCGACTATATATGTACACGCGCGAATTATACGTTTTGCGAAAATATAAGCGGCGCAGCTTTGCGGGGATGTTATTCGATTTGGCCGCGCGCGTGCACGCACGACAGCCGGTATAGTAGACGCAACAATGTGCAATCTTGAGAAACGGCGGCAGCGACATAGCGCGAGAGCTTTTTCTGGTAGATGAAATTCTTTTCAGAGTCGAACGCAAGACTGACGACGTGCTTGGCGGCATGCATGCGGTTTTATCATAAAAAGGAGTTTTTTTCCATTTTTTTGTTTTTCCTTTTTTTAAAGTGACAAACGCTTATTGAATGTAAATTTTTTTCTCCATTTTTAATTTTTGGATTATGCAATTAATTGGTTTATCGACACTGATGTGAGATTATACTACTAATGATCGAGTATGTCACGTAGTACGACAAACTTACGTCATTGTTAGTTGCATGTATGCATTTGATTTTTAAATAAGGAGAATCTTTAGCACGTATTCTGTGGATATCTTCTAGAATATTCCAACTATTTTTGACTAAATTCGTGATAGTAGTGTCTAGAAATGTGAACTTGAACTGATGTAAAGAGTTTATTATACAAAAATGAAAATAAAAAACTGAAATAACTCATTATAATAGTTGAAAAAGAATTTGAAATTTGATAATTTTTATCATTAACTACTTGCTTACATTTGCAACATGAAGTATATTACATAATGTTTTAAACTGTTATCGGTCCTAATATTTTTCATTGAATACTACTCTACTACTCTTGGGTAAAATTATGAAAATTATGTAAAATAAATAAATATAAAAGTGACGCTTTCCACAATTCTCGGCAAAAATATTCCCAATAATTTTCGTTGTAGATTTGTTTGTTAACTTATTCTGAAATTTATTTAGTATAGATATTTTCGTGACAGTGATTTATGTTCAGTTTCACTAAATTTTCAACAATTTGAGTTATGATAACGAGCGACATACCGTAAATCCATAGCATCATTGTAAAGTTATCTGTCAATATAGATATTCTTTATGAGCATCAATTAAAACTTTTCCATTTTATTGTCATTAGGCTACGCGATAAAATTTATCGAAAAATTTTATTTTGATACGTTCTGGAATCTAAATTGTAAGACGATAGTACTAGAATAACATAATATTGTGCACTGGAATTTCTACGAGCAATTAATGCGATTACACTTGTGCTCGTAAACTTGACACTTCTGCGTCACCCATTGTATTGCATAACCCGAAATGTTTGAAAATCAATTATAAATGTGAAATAAGTCAATGACAAAGCCGCTCAATAAATATTCTGATAAATGGCACTCTTAGATTAAATAATTGTTCACTTTTCTCGTTGAATAAATTAAATTGGTCGATAAATATAAAGTAAAAAGTCATTAGAATAGCTTCAGAGCTATTTGACTAAATGAATTTTTCATATAAAGTTTATCAGAGAGATAGAAATATAATAAAACAAAATGTTCAATATTCATGACCTATATTTCCAAATAAGAAAATATGTAAATACAATAGAACCGTCCGCTTTTGATTAACTTTGCATTGTCAATTTCAGCTGCGTACCGTAAAATGCAAATTTTAATCGGCTCCGACCACGTTACAAACAATAAAATACCCAGCGAAAAATCCAATTCGAAAAACTAGCACGCACAAGTGCGCGCAACGTACCGGAAGAGAACATTGGAGAATCAAAATCGCGGTGCTGCTGCTGCTGTTGCCGCTATCGCGTGCGTGCGCTCGCGACACTTTTCCAGCTTATCGCTCACATAATAGAGTGACACTCGTTCACGGCCAGCTTACAGACTCGATGTACGCGTCAATCGAGCGCAACAGCGAAGCCCCTTAACGTCATCTTGCTCTGCGCCCCGACGGCAATATAGTATATAGGCGAAGGCGAAGGCGAAGGCGAAAAAAAAATACACAACGTATCGAAAGAATCGCTGACAGCATCATCTTTGGTCTCGTCAACACAGCGCGTTTTGCAAACGCATGCTCGTGTGCACTGGCGTCGGTTACAAACGAGTCGCGACGTGTACAGTGTACGACTGATAACGCTTTTTCGGTAGCGGCCGGGGGACAGATATGACGTGTACGAGGGGAGAGTGCATTGTGCTGATGACCGGCAAGCGAAGAATTTAATTAAATGGGACTTGATAACGCGCTTCTGATGGAAAACAATTTTAAGTGCGTCAATTAGCTTTCGTTGTACTTGAAGTTTTATTAAATTAAACGGTGTTACTGTAAATATCACTACTGACACGTAACACATTATTATATAGCTATATTATTGGTGCAATCATTTACTAACAATATTTATTAATTATATTCCATCATTATGAGTAATTAAATATTTTTTGCACTAATCTGGACCTACTTTTAGAGCTTCTATATGTTTTAAATATGATATAAGAAAGTTATCAGCGACACCGCCATGTATAAAATGATGACATACTTTGGTACAGAAATTTTTACGAAGATAACATTCTTCGACTATCCTGTGTGCTCCACTTTTTAGAGCACGGACTACTTTATGCTACTGAGGTTTGTAACATTAATTAATAATTGCAACATAATTATAGTTCGTTTTTATTTTAATTGCACAAGAAAACAGCGAAATTTTATCCACACATTTCGCATTGAAAAATAGCCCAACTTATGTGATTTGTCTTTTACATAACAGACGCTGTCACCGTACTTATCACCACGAAAGAGAGCCAGCCGCGAGTATGCGATTCAAAAAATTGCCGCATCGAGCGCACGTCGTCGTACATACGTATATGTATACCGCGCGGATCTTGAACATTTGACATGTCAAGTGGTATCTGCGATCGTACGCAGAGACGGTCGAGTAGCGGTTTCGCCAAACGAAAGGCAGAAAAACCGCGCGGCAGGAAGAGAAGTAAAAATGCTCGCGCGCGCACGACTGTCTAATGTCGCTCATTAATATCAAAGTTCACTGGAAGCGACAAGTGCGCGAGAGCGATTACGTGATCCCCGGCACGTGCTCTCCCCTTGCGAGCGCGCGCGCGCGCGACGATAAACTTCAATTGCGCTTCTGCGCTTACGCACGGCCGAAGTGTATATTAGCGCGCGCGGACGTTATATAGTTTATGTTGACTTTCCTTCTTATTAGCTCTTTTTATCCTCGTTATCCGCTGGAAGATTACGTTTGATAAGTGTTACTATTTGTAATCTGCCCTGGCGAATGATAAGTAGCATCGGGTGTACTTTAAGGTTCTCATAAAATTTATTGTCTTTTACAGCTCGCGTCGCGCTCTATAACGCTCTGCTCGTCGCATTATGCCCAGTTTCGTTAGTCTATTTTTGAAGATTATATTTTACTTTAATAATGCCCGTTTGGTCGTAAATTATCCTTAACAAAGCTCAAATTAATATATTAAAGAAATATATTATGCTAATAAATCGCTTGTCAAATCTTAATTAAGAACAGGTTTAGGGCGCGTACAAGATATAACTCGCGCAATCACAATGCCAACGACTAAAAGCATGCTTCAGCATTGCACAAACGTATAATTTATCTGTCGCTATAAAGTCCTTTTATCGTATTTCATTTTTTAATGTGCAAATTTTATTTTATTAACGTTCTATTTTTTTTTATTTATTTTACGATGGTTCTATTTTATTCTACTTGCTATATATACTTGTATTATTTTATATATTTGTATTTATATAGGCTGAAGACAAAATAATTCGTGATCAATTACCATCATGACAATGATGAAATATGATTCCACTAAATGTAATAATATTAGATTAAAATTATAATTAATAATAAATTCAAGGAAATACAAGAGAAAACGCGTATTAATTATTTTTAATTAGCGAGTATAAAACTGATTTTATTTCAAGTAATATAATTTACATCGGTCAAAATTTTAATGTATTTAAGTCACGAATGAGCAACAATTTATAATTGCTAACCCTAACGAATAACTAGTTTCCCTCAACATGGGCAAAAAATAGACGCATCAACCACCGATGAAATGCTTATTCTTCTATTATTTTTCCATTTATATTAAAATAAAAAATAGAGCAAGTTTCACATAAGTCAATTCCTTACTATATTCAAACTTTTGGCTACATTCATATAAAAGTTGGAGAAAATTTATCAGTAACATTCTTGTTGTTATAGCGATAAATAAAAGAAACAGGGTCAGATGAAGAAATAAATATTTTATTAAATTTGTCAGTAGAAAGTGTTGAAAATCTTTTTTTAGTTATTATATCTTCTACATATGTATGTTTCGATAGCATATCCAATGCACTTAAATGCCGATTCGTGTTAAATGAAATTAGCAAGTAAACTAATTTATTCAATGCCAAAATACCGGCTGCAAAGCGTTTTATTCCTACCAATTAATTAGATAGTCTGTTTCTCTATACCCATTTTTCTTCAGCTGATTGGCCATTTCGTGGTAGATTTCCACTTGGATAATAAACATATTTTTTAAACTGTAAATATGTATACTATCATATCTAAGAAATCAAAATAAACTTACTTGAATGCCGCATTCAGACATACGAAATCGATGCATTTTCATTTCAACATACGCGTATATAAAGATGTACATGTGATGTATGTACCTTGCGAGCGATGCTGGTGCTATAATTGATTTCCGTGATTTACTGGTTCTTTTTCTCACGCGCCCACCGAAGCTCTCGTGAATACGTATACACATGTGTCTGAGAGCTTCGTGATCATGTATAACGAAAAAATGGTAATTTATTGCCGATAATTTTTTATTTCAATCTGAACAGTGATTTACGATCTTGTTAATAGGAGAGATAAGAAATACTGATACATGAAACTCTTAAAGTTAAAAGCATGCAAACATTTTTAAAGAAGAGTGCAATGTTTCGTGATGGTATTGCGCAATTTGGCATCGGTATCGTAATACGAAAATAGTGCAAAACGAAAGC
>JAPYZP010002315.1:0-17500 GCA_030522985.1 Torymus sinensis
TTTTTCTAAGAAAACTCCTTTCCATGCCAGTAAAATATATAACGCGTCACGAAACGTTCAAAGCTTCAACATGAATCAGCGAGAAATAAGTAACTAACTTTATTTTTTGCACGTAAATACAATGTACGATGTGTGCCGTAGAAAAATAATATTTTTTCTCAAATATATTAAAAAAGCTACCTCCATGAAGTAGCGATTTTTTTACATATTATTGAATTTAAAAAACTATTTAATTTTAATCTACATGGTATTGAACTGACGTTAAAGTAGGATTCACGATCATAAACGGAGAAATTTAGTTATTCATCTATTTCTAATTACCATTCTATCTGTGCAAAATAATAAAATAAGTAACTTTACAAAAATAATAGCTTTATCATTCAAGACAGCGTTTACGTCCCCGCAATTCTTAAAAACTAAGAGAAATCTACCGGACGTCACACCGTTTCCAATAACCTGCACACCTGCCCGCAATCCCCCCATAAATCCTCCCGCAACATCCAGCAATCCACCGCGCGCCCTGGAAATACACCTCGCACACAATATAAGTATAGCCGCGTACTCCGAGCCACGAAGAACGGGAGAAGTCATGATCGCGTCTAGCCTGCACGCGTGCAGCTTATACATACTGCACATATAAACTCGTCGCGCTTGGCGAATAGAAGAACGCATAATACGCACTCGGCGGCGGCCGCGACGCATGCGGAGAGCGAAGGCCTTGGTCGCGTTCGGCGGCGATTGGCTCGCGGCGCGCGTGATTCGCTATTAAAGTCCAAGACCTATCCTATACGCGCTCTTTCTAGCGCTCTCGCGCACTCGCGTTATTTCGAGTTCATTGGAGCCGAAGGTCGTCGCCGTCTTGTCCGTGGTTTCGAATCTTCGTCGAGATAAGCGATATATAGATGGGTAGTGAAGGTATAAAGTTATGACTGTCGTGGTGGGATATGGGACTGGGTTCCCCTGGAGGGAGAAGATATTGTTTATGTGAGATAGAGATTGTCATTTGTGAATAGAGATTTGTGTTTATAGTGTTAATGCGCTTCTAAAACAATACCGCATGTTTATTTGAACTATAATCGACTAAGATATGTTTTACGTTTTTAGATAAAGTTAAAACTATTATAAAGTAAATATAATAAAAGAAACGAAAAATATTTTTCGTACATATAATTAATCCGAGATCTTCCACCCTGATAAACTGCATGCGATATTAATGTATCGCTTAACATAAATTATACTAAAACTTGCAAGACTGCCTGACTATGTATACGAGCAACGAATTTTTCAATACTTTAATATATCCAACCTTTTGAACGTCAAAACGAACATATATATCTTCAGGCAAGAGAATTTACAAGTACCTCGCGGTCATTCTAATAAAAATGTAGATAAATGTCAAGACCACGTTATATCGATCGCCAAATTAAATTGAGACATATATAAACACCCGCACCTTCGAACCCAAACCCATTGCATACATCACACACGATACAAACGGAAAACCCGACGTCAGAGCTGCAGCCACGGAGAAAGAAGTAGGAGGAGCCTCGTGATCTAATTCCCGAGTTTAATGATGATTATCATAAGCGCGTGAAAGCTCGCGCGAACGAGCTTCACTGCGGAATTTCGTATATACCCGCGACCGCGAGCGGGAAAGCTTTTCAGGAATTCGGTGACCGCCCCCGCACCGAGTTGATTCAATTACGAGAGTTAGCACTATACTGCGTCATAATCACAATTGGGATAAAAATATACCAGGCGTATCTGTATCGGGGGGTGCGAATGCAAATTCGCGGGTTCGCGGTTGAAGCGACTGCTTTGAAGGTTAAATCGTGTACGCGCGCGCGCTCCATGATGCGTTTGACCTATATCTCAGGCGAAAATAACGCTGTCAGCGACGGGGGGGGGGGGGGGGGGGGGGGGAGGGTGTACTGACCGCCCCGTTATTGATTTTTCACATTCGCCGTGTATATATATATACATATATTTTTATTCATAAAAAGCTCGCGCGCTCGCTTCGGTAAATCAACATGGCGAATTTTCTCCCCGAGGTCGCGCGCGCGTTATAGTCAAAATCTCAGCCGTGGCGAGCACCGACCGTAAAAGCTGCACCACAAGTAGGTCAAAACTTACGTAAACCGCTCGCGCGCGAGCGCCGAGTCTATTAAATAATCGCGGATGCTCGAAGCTTTGATAAATACACCCGAAATAAACGTAGTGTCTCTCTCATCCTCGTTTGACAGCTCTCTGAGCGCTTCGCGAAAAGACGGTTTTCTTTACGTGCAGCATAATAATATATGCTCACGTGTGGCAGTTCATAAATATAACCAGCCGGCGCAAGTCTTTTAATTAAAATTCGCGAAGCCCCTCTTTGCTGCTGTTGAATGTGCCCGGCAGAGCTCTTCGTGCGCGCAAGCATTCTCTCCTCGAACTGCGCGGAGCGTATATCGAAATTCGTGCGGCCAGTCGAGAGAGAGAGAGAGAGAGAGAGCCTAAATATTCGCGGAAATTGCCCTGAATTTTCTCGACGTTCGTGCGCGCACGCGATATAATACGGCATCACGCGCTGTTATATCGCGTGGATTATTTTGCATTTTATTCATAAGGCGCTTATTGTTCGGCGCGGAGAGTCAACAGGAAGATGATATTCAAAAAAGTATATAAATATAATTTCGTTCGATAGATCTTTAATACTGTAAGAAGGGAGGATATGTAAAAGTTGAAAGTTTCATTTCTGTGTTTTACCGCTCCTGCTCTCTGCGCGCATATTAAAGTTGTAGCATATTGCAATGACGTCACACGGGTAAGAAGTTTAACTTCGAAACTGCCTTTCATAAAGAGAATTTTTGCATTTTTAACATTATACACGCGGTATATCGTATAATTTTTTTAATATAATTTCCTATCCTATAAGAGATAAACTGTGTCTCTTAACCTAAATACTAATCTTTTCATTCAAATTCCTTACTAAACAATACAAAAAAAAACACATCATTTCAATTATATTTAAAAGATCGCTAATTCGCTGTCAAAACAACATCGCGAGCGGTGCACCGCGGCGACAACCGTTGAAAAACAAACTTATTATGCCGGAGCGCACTCCGCACGCATATATATAGAACCCAAACGAGCGTGAAAAAAAAAACCTCCTCCTCCTACCGCGATCGAACACCCTGGAATCTCCCTCTTTCGCCGTGGTGCACACGTTGCGCGCACAGCGGCAGCAGCAGCAGCAGCAGCAGCACGCGCCCGTACGCGTGCTGGCGGCATTCTGGGGCAAAGGTTGAAGAACGCAAGCGAGCTCCTCTCCCCTACCTACCCCAACACAACGCGCGTCGTCGCGGGAGAGTCTCCCTCCCCACTCCATCTACCCTCCCGCTCTCACCCTTTCGTCCTCGACCTCCATAGAGTACTTTCATCTTTTACCCCGGCCGGCGCGCATAAGTGCGCGCTCTCTCTCCGGTATAAGCGCGCGCGGAGGGGCCTATGTCACGATCCAGGTGAGGTCGTCGCGGATTTTAAGCACTGTGTGTGTGTATATATATATGTGGGCTTTTTGTATTAGAGGCTGCAGCACCCTCTTCGCTGGCTTTTAAACTTGGGAATCGAAGAGAGAGAGAGAATTCCCGGGGAAATTCGTTATAACACGAGAGGCGAGCGAGGGGCGGGTCGACGTATCCTTTCTGGGTCGAGGTTCTCGGGGGTTTCCTGCGCCCGCCTGCTGACGCTTTTTCTCGCGCGCGCACGTTGTTTTCGCGAGAGAGAGAGAGAGAGAGGTTGGATGTGTGCCGATCGGGTCGACGATTCGTTTTTGGGTCGAGGTTCGAGAGAGAGAGCGAGCTTTATTTCGAAAGTTCGGAGGGCCGCCGCCGCAGCCGATCGATGTATCCTGGGGTGTGCAGAATATTGCGCCGTGATTTTTAGAGACGGGTGCAGTGCTTGCGCGCGGCCGGTAATTGCGATGCGAGGCAGTTGCAGTATTTTTAAGAATGCAGCCGCGGGCTTGGGTTATTTATTAGCGCGGGGGCGCGGGGATATGGTTTTCCGTTTGGAAGGTGCGGCAAGCGCGGTCCTGTTTCGAGGTTGCTGCGCTTGGAGAAAATAAACGGTGGAAGGATTTTTAGTTGGTATGGATTTTTTCTTTTTATTTTTTTTTTAAACTATTGTTAATTGTACTAATTCGCGTATTAGCTAAATATTCGAATATAATTTTATTATTGTAACTTTTGAAGTGCACAGAGTTGGTTAAATCTATTGGTTATTCTAAACCTGTAAATGATAAACTTCGAATAGAAAAATGAAATAATATATTCACATACATAATTCATTTTTCACCATATTTTAACATCCTTTTTTCGCAATACCTTATCGATCCGCGTGCACCTCAGGTCTAAGACCCTAGCGACAGCCTAGCAACAAGATGACAGATATGCACTTTGTCACCGCTGCACCTCTACACATTCGCGCGAATTTTGTCGAGGAACGAGGATCGCCTTAATTCGCGGATCGGCGCGCGAAAAGCGTTTTTCCGATAGATTTAACCGCTCGCGTCGGCGTATAATCCCCTTTCGCGCCCTCGATCCTCTTTCGGCCCCGGCCACGGAGTTGTTGTCCTCCTCGCGCACACGCGCCTAAGCCGCTCTTCTTTTTTTGTCGCCGGATGCGCGTGTAAACGCCTTTTGAGCCCGGTCGCCGCGGAAGGATGAATTTTGTATTTCGGAATAAGGTCGAAAGTCGTTTGATGGTTAGTTGCTCGCGAGGCGAGGGGTGTATGTGTATAGGTAGGTATATAGGTACTCGAGGTGTCATGTGTGAAACGCTGGGTAAGAAGAGCACAAAGGGCTGTAATTTTGCTTGAGGTTGGGACAATGAGCGTTATTGAATTTTCTTTTCTTTTATTTTGGTGAAAAATAATAAAGTTGTTGAATGGTATTATTTTTTTTGGTTCATGGGAAAAAGTTGGTTGGTTTGATTAAGCCAATAATTAAAAAATAATAATAATTTATATTTTTATTTATATCGTTGGGTATTGTAACCATCTGAATTGGTAAAAAAAACACGGTAATGGGATAGTAGAACGACCAATATTAAATTTGTTCGTTAACCTAACTATTTTCTTACTAACCAACCGGCTGGTTATAATAACCAATGCTTTTTCCCATGTTACATATTATATCTTATGTTGATATAAAATTACTGAATTGCTTGAAGAACGTAGAAAAAAAATGTAATAATACCACGCCATAAAGAGTAAACCTTTTATTGTAGGTATTTACTCAGTACTACGATTGTTTACATTCCGAAATGGTCGTTTAAACATATTGGAAACTACAAACTAACATGCAATCCAATTTAACCGCGGAATCGATGTAATAACTTTTCTCGATAACGTACAAAAAGCTATAAAAACAAAAAAACATTCGATAGTAATAAAACCAAAAATATAGTAAAAAGTTAATCAACGAAATATCTGTTTTAAAGTGGCTTCACTCGTGCACGAGCTACGCAGTACGAATGCGATTTTTTTTTACTCTCGCGCTCTCCGTATATACGCGTATATTCGCAAAAGCATACATCACACGCTTCGCGTATAAACCGGCCTGGCCTCGAAAAGCTCGGCGCTTTCACTGCAAGGCTGGAAAATTTCCTGACATTTACAGGCTACACGTATATATGTGTACCCGCGTGTCGCACTACGCGCGTATACATATATGTATGTGCGTGTGTGTGGGTTTCGATTGCCAATGTTGATGATTTTCAAGCGTCATACGCTCTCTCAAGTTCAATAGTGGTTACCGCGTGTTTTCCTTTTATTCTTGGTTTGAAAATGTTTTTTCGAATTTACTTTTTTTTTGTAAATTGTATTAATGTAAGTTTATATTAACAGGGAATATCTGTGCACTACATAATTTTTTGCAAAACGTCTATCTATGATTAAAATAAGTAAAGAAAAATAGGAATTGACATCTGTAAAGTCAATATTTAAGTTTTATTGCTTATACGCATTACTATTTTCAAAAAATGTGTTAAATATTTAATTCTATCCACTAATAGGACGTAACGCAATGGTAATCGATATAATACTTACTATTTCTTACAAGAAAAGCTAATCAATCTTAGCTTGTTATGTTCTCCAACCCGGCAAATCTTTGTCAAACTACTCCTTAACCGATCCCTCAATTAAATACCATTAAACGGGTGATTTCTATAAAATTCACGTAACATCCCAACCTCCAATTCATCCCCCACCATTTCCCAATATTTCTCCTTATCCACGAATCGCGAGCCTCCCCTTCCAGCCAGCGCTTCCGCGAATCGCGCGGACAACCGTGGCCTATACCCGTGAATCATCTTACGTAACCCGCTCGGATGAAAATCGATCGCGCGCGCGAACCAAGGCGCGCACGCGGCGGGGCGGAGGTGGCAAATCGCGAGGAAAAAAATTAGGTTAGAGCCATCAGCCGGCCGCGGCGGGCAATTAATAGCCCCCGCGCGATAAGGACGATTACGATCGCGCACGGCCGGACTAATCCGGCTATAATTCTCTCGCTCCGTGTAGCAGCAGCAGCAGCGGCAGTAGAGCCGCACGTATGCATCACGCGGTCCTTTACAAGTGCACGTAGTCCTGTACCCGCCGAAATCTGGCACGCGCTGTATATGGTCGCGTAATCACGTGGGTATTGTGCATATAGGAGAAAGGGTGGAGAGAGAGAGGATGTGTATGGGGAGTGCGTGCGCGGAGGCGGCGGCATGGGAAGGACGTTTG
Organism: Torymus sinensis; assembly: GCA_030522985.1. NCBI lineage: Eukaryota > Metazoa > Arthropoda > Insecta > Hymenoptera > Torymidae > Torymus > Torymus sinensis. Next base: position 6,767 of record JAPYZP010002315.1, read on the forward strand.
CAGGTGCGCGCGTTTCAATCGTGCTTATTGGGGTGGCGCAGATGTGACCTGGTTGTGCCCGCGTGTGGGAAAGGAGCGGGTGAAGTTCATTGCTGGATGCGGGGATGTTTTGAATGTTTTAATTTAATTTTTGGAGTCGTGATTGGATAGTTTTGCCATCTAACGTTGAGGTGTTTTTTGATAATACTTTCGTATTGCTTTTTAGTTTATCTTTATAACAACACTTGGACTGATTACTAGGTAATACCTTTAAATAAAGTTTTTATCGATATAGATATGTTTTTGTTGACGTTGTTATATAAGGAACACAAATTTATATTAGTTTTCTCCACTGACATTTCTCAAAACTTTGCTGAATAAGAAAATAACATTTCTGCGATGCATTGACTTCTTTTTTAATACTGCTTTTGAATTCGATACGGATAAAATCTTTTTATAGATATGTCAAACTTTTCATTACTCATTCTATTACAGTACACACGAGCTTATAAATAAAATACTTTATCATACTAGTTCAACGTATATTTGTAAGACAGCGTAATGCTAAGTGTATATATATACGCCATGAGCAGTGGGTTCGTACCAGCATAGTTTTGAATTTTGTGCCAACCGTATATCTATCTAAATATATCGCTGACTATTTGGGGGGGTTGGAGAAGGGCTTCATGGCGCGAATGCGAAGACGGCGTATGACACATTAAGGCCCTGGAAGCAGTTTCGGATACCATAAATTTGCCGAAAGTCGCGAGAAATGTCAAAACAGCGCGTTGCCATTAACCTAGTTATAAACGCGCGCAGTCGTGTGCTATGTATATATTTCTGGAGAATTTCAATGGAATTTCGAAAAATTAATTATATGGAAAAATTCGAGATTTTTTAATTCTAATGTTTCGCGCTTAATGCACAATAACATAATAGCAGGGTGATCAGATATTACGCGATTGTCTTACCACGTTCAAATTTATCTACTTTGAGTGAATATTTAGAAAAACGATTTCGCATCCAAGGAAAAGAATCGCAAAATGTGTTAATAAGGAATTCTTATGCTATAGGAAAAGTTTTCAAATTGCTTATTCACACTTTACAGGAATGCGTGTTATAAAGTTTTAAATTAACTTAAAAAATAAAATAAAAAATACAAAAACTTATATATAGATAAAGATAGATAGAAATTATTAATAATTCATTAATTCAAAAATAGATTACGATTTTTGTGAAAAGATAAAAAAAAAAACTCAGCAAAAGTGCACAATTTTACATGTAATCTCCGTGGTAGTAAATAACCCTCTTTCATTGAATAATAATGAACATCTCGCATTTTCAATTTCACCATGATATTCTAAAGTAATTTACGTTTCATTTTTGTCAAGAAATGTATTTTTTATTGAAAAATTAAAGAGTTGATATTATAAATCTAATCAAATATCCACGGAGGTCACAGGACAGAATGTGCGCTGCACTTTTGCTGGGAATATCGAAATTCAACTGGAAAACCAGCCGAAAATTCACTTTCCCTAAACAAAATTCATCGCTTCTACTCTTAAACCGAAACCTCTCCTAGCGACCCATCAAAAAAAAGAACTGCCACGCCAAAAAGCCCATCTCACCCTACCGCTCACAATCTACAACTTCAAACGCAAAAAAAAACTCCGCACTCCCACTGGCGCGCGCTTGCAATTCCCATCCGTCTCTCTCACTCTCTCTCTCTCTCTGCGCGAATATAGTCTTTGTCGCTCGGCAGGCAGGCAGAGTTGCGCTCGCTCGCTCGACGGCGCTGATAAAGCGTCTATTTTCGAGGCGTAAAACCGCCTCTGCGTGAAGAGGGTCGCGCCGGCACAATGCACGCTGACCCATATACGGGTCGTTGCTATTTCAGATCCATCCTTTCCATAGAGGAAGGTCGTATACGCGCAAGCGCAAGCGCTCGCAGCGCTGCCATACTATACTCTCCTCTGTACGTAGAAAATGCCGTTACGTAAGTGCGCGCTGCCAGCTCACGCGCCTTGTTTTCGTGCAGCGGAGAGAGGGAGTGCGCGCGCGCTTAGAAGCGCCGAGAAAACGCAGTGCACGCGGCGAGCGAGAACGAGTGAGAGTCTGTATGGCTTTCCGTCCAATGGCGCGATTACGTCAGAAATTTTCTTTCTAGCTGCTATGCGAGCCGCGCGTTGTCGTTCTTCACTCTCCGACGAGGAGGGGTTCTTTTTTTCTCTTTTGCGACGATGGCTGCGTGGTGGTGGTATATATATTGCTGGGTCGTTCGGCATGCGATGATGATGCGGGGTTTTTGCGAAACTGTTGCTTTTTCGTTGGAAATGGAATAGCTCGCGGTATAGGAGAATTATAAATGCGGTTTATTGTAACTGAGTATTTTATTTTAATTTTGTAGTCGGAATAAAGACCTGAGAGTGGAGTATTCTAATGTAATGTTTCTTTTTTATCAGAAAAATTGTTCAAGGATGAGTTATGTAAAATAACTACAATGAAATTACTGCAGTATAGCAGTAATGTTATTTTATATATTTATTTTTTTTTTTTTTCATAAAATTAGTTTTGATATATCATGATATGAATTATCGTAGAAAAATTTAAGCCCTATATTTCTACAAAAAAACTACAAAATTTTAATGTTTCCATTTTTTCCAATATTCGTAATAATGCAAATATCCTTAGTTAATAAATATGAAATCAATTTCTTTGTTTTTTTAAAATATCGCCGTGACAGATCAGAATAAAATAAGTTTACCATTGCATAAGCCGTAAGATATACTATTATATTTATATAAGGGCTCAAATACACTTTTGAAAATATGCTTTTCGTACCCCCACATTCATCATTTTCACCGAAACCGTTATTATTGAGTTCATCCAATTGAGTATGAACCAATTTCATCAATTAACTTGATAAATACTTCACAATAAATTAAACAGATCAGCATCTAACCAAGTTTCAAGGCGAGTCTGACCTCGACGGATTTAAACTACTTAAAAATCTCAGCTCTCCCGATAAAGCCCGCACGTATAAAATCGGACGCTTCGCGCAATAATAAAATGCATGCAGATAAACTGAGACGGGTGAATTGACACGAAAGAAATCTAGAACTTTCCGTTCAATTAAACAGAATTATGTAAATATTATGAAAAATGCCGATTTTTTTATGGTTTATATAAATTTTGAGTCGAACATAGTTTTCTCATTTTAGTTCTTTCATTTAATTTACATATCAAATTTATTAATATTGCAGTTAAATAATTTTGTAACTTGAACTTTTTTTTTATAAATCCATTTATTGGTTGGAAATAAAAAAATTTAAACAGATAATACGTAGATTACTATGCAAATTGTAAAAGAAAAAAAATAATAGAAATGTTTGACACCAACAACTACACACTGCACTTTGCAAAACAGTTTGAATAAATTATTAGGTAACGTGTTCCAACTAAATAAGCGTCTCTTTTTACTTTGTTTATGAATTACGTAACAAACCTCTAAAAAGGTCAATATCCCAACGTGAAAATCTGATTACCCAATACAAATATAAACGTAAGATAACTCGAATGCATTACAACTACACATTACGATCCTCTCTCACTCGGATTCCGCGCGCGTTTATCGATTTCCCCTCGCTCGCAAAAACCTCGCTACATCCTACAATCACTTCTCGCCGACCCTTATTACCGGTAGCCGACGTTAAATCTAGTTTAAATCGGTTTAATAAACATCGAGCGCGTATATACGTATACACACACGGTTGCGTCACGTATAAACTCGCGGGCACGCGCGCGATTTTCAAAAATTACACGTTGCACGCGCGCGCGCGCGCACGAACCATATCTTCGTGCGATTACTTTCTCGCCGCTTTTTACGTAATCTCTCGGCGTTCGCTCGCTCGCTATGTGCGTTTTGCATTCAATGTTTGCCTTTTTTTTCGTGCTCCCGGTATGCATTATTCCGCGTGGGAGGCTTTGCTCCCTGCTGCTTAAAAAGTAAATTTTGTAGCTTTTTTCTCCCGATTTGCATAGAGCGCGCGGGTGCAGCGCGGGAAAGTGAGAGAGAGATTACGCGAAAACGGGTGTCGATGCGGTTGGCCGGTATTTGCATGGCGTGGGAGGACGCTGGAAATGCACGGTGTTTTAATGTTTTTATTGTTGGCCATAAAATGCTGTAAGTAAGCTGTATTTTTCGCTTTTATAATGCGAATTCGTTTTTCGTACGTAAGTATTTGTCACGCGTAACAATACCAAAAGAGAGTAGAATATACAACGAGGTTATGGCGTAAACAAACTAATTTATGCGTATAATCAGCTTAATTACATAATACTTTAATATAAAATACAATGTCATATTGATCTGCATAAGCAACAAAACTGCGCAAAAACCGAGACCATTCTCCCCATCCCCGAAACGCATCAAATTCCTCCCACCCAAAATCGCGATAAAACTCAACGACGCATCTCGCCGACTGCAGTCGAATCGAAAAAAAAGGTGCGCGAAAGGGGGAAAAGAAAGAGTTGCGCTCGCTCAGTTCGCATCGGTTGCGCAATCCGCGCGCGCCCGCCTCTCTCGAGTCGTAATTTCATCCCGAGAGCACTTTCTCTTTCGACCGGGCCGCGCGTGTTTCCCCCCTACTATACAATCCTGGTCGTCGCGGCGACCGGACCGCGTAACTAGCCGGCCTATCGTAATTAGCCGCGAGCAGCCATAGCGCGCGCGCGGGGCCGTAAACAGCGATGGATAATGGGCTCTATGGGATGGGATTCAGTGGAGCGTTTTTGCGCTGTGTCTTGAAATGGCTTGGCGTTTGCACTTTAAACGGTAGAATTTAATTATATTTGACGTCGTGTATATTATGTTTGTTATATATTAAAATAATTCGATTTTAGAGGAAAATGTAATGTATGGAGTTTACTGTATATATGCAATTGGAATAAGTAAAGATTCAGGATTGATCTGGGATTTTTTAATCTTCCTTGACCTTTATATAAGGTAACATTAAAAAAGAGAGACAAGAAGGTAATAACGTTCGTGCAGATTGTTTGTTTTTTATATAACGATAATTATGCGGTTGTTGTTTCTGCCGGCAATAAACTTTCTCGTTTTTTAGTAGTAGTACTTAGAATATTGTAGAACGCGACAAATAAAACCGACCTACAAGACTAAATGTTAAAAACAAATGATAAAAGAACTTATATAAATAAAGATTATAAAAAGTAAAATTTTAACTGTTAGCAAGAAAAACTTTATTAATTTCAATAAACTTTGTTACTACTCAATAATTCGAGCTCTAATATCTATTTAAAAACTTTCATTTCTACTAAAAAGCTACTTTTTATTCGTCTAACGACTTTTAACTATAACTCTACAATTACATAATACTAAAACCGTTCATCTCATCTTTACACCTCATCCCATAACGACGCTAAACGCCCACGAAAAATTCCCAAACTCATCCATCATCCCTGCAAAAAAGCATCTGCACCCCGCATCCTTAACCCTCACATCATCACTCGCTCTCAGCAGCGTATTGCGCGAGAGAGAGCAACAGGACGGCGGCGGCGGTGGCGGCGACCGCCGCAGAGCCCCGCCGCCGTCGCGGCAACGGGAGCAGTGTCGTGCGGGCGCCGTGACTTTCTCCGGCGCGACTGCGGCCAGCGGCCGCTCTTGTACTTCCCCGAGGCCTCGCTCATGAACGAGCGCGGCGCGCGTAGCGTGGAGAGGGAAGGGAAAGACCCTCCCCTCCCAATGCATCGCGCAGCAATGCACCGCTGCCGCTGCAACTTTCCCCCCACTCTCCGTAGCGCCCCTCTCCCATTCGTTTTCTCCCCACTCCGGCGCACTATCCCCACCACTGCGCATGTAGTTTCCCCTCTCGCGCTTACGCGGCTGTCTCGCTCGCTCGCGAGGTGCATCGCGAGTTGCAGAGGGGATGAGTCGCAAGAGAGCTTTCGCGTTTGTTTTTCCGAGCCGACGGCGCGGCGCAGCGGCTGTCTGAGTTCGTTTTGATGGACGGCCTGTCGCTGTGCGAGCTGGAGAGGCTGCTGCTGCTGCTGTTGCTGCCGCCTGTGTCTTTGCTTTCGAGGTGTCTAGCTGATTTTTTTTTCCCTAACTCCCTACCCCCGCGAGTTTTCCGAGGCTTTTCGCGCTTTTCGCAAAGGGCTCTTTGTTTGCCGTGGGAATTTTATCTCTTGCGTCGCGGAAGTAGATGCTTGTATGTTTGGCTTTTATTTTTTGTAAGAATGTAGTCGCGTTTTTGAACAATTATAGTTCTGAAATATTTATTAGGCAAGAAACTGTTTAATTTATTGATAAGGGTTTACTTTTCTAACATGAAGGTGGACACGTTTAGCATATAATGGTCGCTGTGATTTATTAACTATTATTATACGTTATTTTTAAGAGTAACTGCGGAATTATCTGCAGCCAATATAGAAACTCATTTCAGATAATAATTCAATATTTTCTCACCAGTTACTGGCAAACAAAAGATATATTTAAAATCAAACGAATGCAGATTAAGAAATCAACGTCTTTATTTATGTAAAGACTTATTCGATTTTCACGCACAATGAAAAACCACAAGCGAGCAAATCAGATCATTAAACTTTTTTTTAACGATGTCATTGTTCGCGCGAGTGAAACAAAAAAACAAGCGCAAATAAAACAGATCCTTTTCGCGATACCTTTTTTTCTTTGATATATACGCGACTTTTGTTTCTTTTGGCTCATTGTTCTTCGGTCTTCGGGAATGAGCGTAACTTCCTGCTTTCACATTTTTCGCATAGCTCGAGAGCCAGCGCGTAATGGTGTCTTATGCTTCCTTCAACTGTACTAATGCTGTCGTATACTTTTGGCTTATGAATTGTCTGCTTGGTTACACCGAGGTGTTGTTCCAACGAGCAGTGAAAGAAACAATTATTTTACAGGCTATGGGCTATCGGCGCCTACGGCTTCTTGCGCAGTCTCGAAAATTTTGAAGATATCGCTTTGGCTTTTTTGTTCTCTTTAATAACGACTAGACATTTTAAATTTATTATCTTTTTAAATTTTATTTGTTCAGTGGTTTCAAGAAATGACATAAAATTAGACAAATTTTATTTTATTCAATCTTCATTTTTAGAATAAATAGATTTTTCAAAAAAATTTACGGTTGTAATATACTTATTGTTATAAATGGCAAGTTATAAATCTTAATTTTATTCGTTGTAAGTTCCAGTTTTAAAGATTTTTGCATTCTTGAATTGTTACAAAAAAGATTTCGTAGTACTCCATTGACGTTGGCGTTAACACGAAGTGTAATATTAATAAAAACTTTTCATTTCAAGACTGCAGCAAGAAACTAAGAAAATGAAAGAAGTTATCAAGTGAGGCGAGAAAAAAATTCAATTATGTCGAGCTGTAGTCAACATAAAGTAGGTGTCCATTTCTCTAAGTACGTCCACGGATGGTAACATGGAAGGTAATGAAAGAATTTTTTAGACGCTGTACACCAAAATAAGGATAAACTAATGAAAAGTCGTCATTTCAAATTCTTAATTCAGGAATACATTAAATGCAGTTATTGAATATAGGGATAATTAACTTACGTATATTAATAGATTAGCCGTACGACAGTTATTTTTGACTCACCTAAAACAGAAAATAAAATTATATGATTAATAAAATGTTGAATAATCAAATCAAGAGTCTATCAATAGTAATAAAAATTTATATTACAAAAATAATGATACTTCAAATTATCTATAAGATTTATACACTTAAAATAATAATTAATGTTTAACGAAAGTAAAAAAAAAATCACATTAATTTCAATAATGTCAAGAAAAAAGATAATTCTCAAATAAAAATCAGCATACACCTCAAAATTACAATATTCCTAAACGGGGTGGCATGTATTTCGCATCAAAAGGCACCCACGCAAAACCACAAAAAAGTGCCATCACCCAGCCTGAAAAAGAACCCAACCCTAACCACCTAAATTCGTTTATCTCACTCGCGTTCGCGGGCGAGAAAGAGAGACAGCGGGATAACGAAACGCAAGAGAGAATCCCTCCCTCTCCTTATGGCTAACTCCCATATACCCCCACCCTCTCGCCCCATCCCCCTTCCCCTACCCACTAACACAGGGCATCCCCCATCACCGTTAGAACAGGGGGTGGGGAGCAGAGGGATGCACTCGCGCAGGCGCGCACAACGGCACACTGCGTCGCTGCTTGTGGCAGGTCCGGGCGCCTGCGCTGCATGCGCGCGTGTGTGACGTAGAGAGCGAGGGGTGAGAGAGAGAGCGAGAGAGAAGAGCGTCGGAGGGGCGGACGGCTCGATACCGCGGGGTTCGCCCTGGGTTCAATGCACAGCGGCTCACGCACACCACACTGCCGACGCCATTTTCACCTGTAGGTGTGCCCGCGCGGATGCATGGCTGCATATGTTCGCGTATGTATTGTATAAGAGATGTGTGATTGACGAAATTCTTTTTGGTAATACGGGGGTGTGAAATTTTTTGGGAAGAGGTGGTGTACGAGGGTTGTTGGATTTTTTTTTGCAGGGGCTAGGGAGATTTGTATAGTGAAAATGTTGAATGGGGGTGTAAAGTGGGTTTATTGTACAATTTTATATGGTGCGAATTAGTGGCAGTGAAAGTAATGTTGGAGCAAGTTTTATTCTAAACTTCGTGTAGAATATGCAAATAAATGATAAGTAAAATAAGTCACGACGGGACACGTACATACTCTTGCGTGTAGCAATGGAATATAATGAATATAGATATGGTATATAAATGATATACACGTGTAGGGACTGCAATAAAAAGTAACTTTGCATATAGCGCACTTAAGGTATATTCTAGGCAATTTGCTATAAATTTATCATGCTCTCACTTTTTATTCAATCCTTTGAAAAAAAAACATCGTCTCTACAAAGCTCATCTTCTATATACATTGCAAAGCCTTCAAAAGAATAAAACAAACAACAACATTTTCATCGTCAATTAAATTCAACATAATATTCGAATCAAAGCACATTCGCCAAACAAATACCTTTAAAAAAAAGAAGCCCCGTATCCGCTCATCAGCATACCCGTTCCCGAATAACAAGTGCCATTGGCACTGCGCACTGCCCCCCTCCTCCCGTGTGCAGCCGTTGCGAAATACGATCCCCTTTCGGCAGCCGCCCTAGCCGAAAAAAATTCGCAGGGATTCCGGCTCTGTCTCCCTCTGTCTCGCTCGCATCGTGCCAAAGTGGCGCTGCAAGTGACGCCGAGCGCGACCCTCCGTTTTAGGGGGAACGAGCGTGACCTTGTTGAGCTGAACCACGTTTAGGCCGATCCTTTAATCGTCATTAGTCGACTGTGCATGCCGGGGCTGATGATGACGCGGTGACAGGGGGTTTGGAATTTTGATAATTGGGGTGGAATTTCGGGCGTGGGGGTTGAATTTAGTTTTGTCTGCGTTTTAAAATAATGGTATTAGTCAATTGGTGTTGTATTTTAACGGATTTGAAGTAGAATGTGACTGAGTTTTAAATAAATAATTTGAAGTTTTTTTTATTTCAGTTTTATTTAATAAATATCTTTCAGATATAGTTAAAAGTAAATTTAATATAAATCACTGAATATTTACTTAGGATGTTGTTCTATAATCACATAGAAATAGCTTTAATTTAGCTATTTTTTATTTTATTTAAAGTAAAACGATATTAAATTAAATTATAAACCTCAAATTTTATTATTACCGGTGCTTTTTGGGCGAACAACCGTTTCGAGTATTTTTGATCGATGCGAAACCTTTTCGTAGGATGAATTTAAATTTTAAACAGAAACATTGAGGAACGAACGCGTCTCACCTATAAAAGTGTCACGCGCGCATGCACCCGCCATCATGCACCCGCCATCCTTCGAACTTGAACAAGTCGGTGGATCTGTGTGCTGTCGTAATAAAGAGAGGAGAAGGAAGATAGATGCCGAGTAATAGGGGATACGGAAGCGCTCGAGAGGGAGGAAACTTCCCAGGCGCAATTTGTCAAGAGAATTTATACACGCGTTTTTTTCCTTCTTTTTGCCCTCTGCGGGAGCGTTCTTTAAAATAGAACCCCGCTCTTGTCTTGAATTTGTGCGCAGTTGAATGAGAAACTTGAGCTTTAATTTTGAAAAGTCAAAGGTGCTTCGAAAAGAAACTATTTATGACTTTCATTCTATTTTAAAATACTCTACTGGAATAATCTATTAATAAACTGGTATTATACTTTTCCAAAGTAACGACATGTATCTTAAATAACTACATCAATAAACTAAAACCTTCCAAACGTTCAATTTGTATTAATTTATTTTACACACATCTTCCTAGTCGGCTGAACCTTCACCCAATACCGCAACATATCGCAAAAATACCGGGAATATCCGGTGTCGATTTTCCATCGCGAGATATTTCACGAGCCGAAGAATAACACCCGAGCTCCGCTCTCGCAATCAGAGTGCACGCATGCGTACAATCGGTCGGCTTATCACGGCCGAGATTGAGCGCCTAGGGTTTCTCTCTCTCACACAGTCTTATCGATGCCGACGAAGCAGAGCGTCACCACGGCACTCGTTTAATTAGGCGCGCGAGCTCTCGGGCGATATATATACGTACGTCGGGCGAGGGTTAAGGACCTCGAGAACGCGTCATGCGCTGCAACCTGTGCGAGTCTCGAGCGGCTTTCCCTCAATGGCATGTACATAGGCGTGTATACTTTTCTGCGATATC
>JAPYZP010002316.1:0-36897 GCA_030522985.1 Torymus sinensis
CGGGAAGAGAGGAACTTTTTTCCGGACGCGCAAGCGAGCGAGCTCTGAAACCGAGAGAGAGAGAAGCGGAACGGGCGAGGCAACGAGGCATCTCGCGAAGCGATCGCAACAGCACATTTATGATTCGGTCCGCGTCCCTCTCTCCCTCTCTCTCTCTCTCTCTCCCTCTTGGCGCTCGATGCGCTGCATTACACTTCGCATTGAAATTAGCTTTGACGAACGGCGGGGGGTGGAGAGGAAGAGGAGGAAGAGACAGACTTTCCGTGCGCTCTCTTGCTCTCTTATCGGCCGTATAAACGTGCGGAATATGGGGAGGACGTGCGCTCGCTCGCGCGTCGCGCATGTTTTGCCGATAAATTTCATTAAGCTCGCTCGGCCGGCTGGTTTCATATATGTGGGGAGGTTACTCGCATTGGTTGGCTGCTTTCGTATTGTTATGAGTTCGGCGTGAAAAGTTACGGTGCTCAAGTTCCCTAGTTTCTAGTCTTTGATTCTGATCATTTTTTTTTTCTTTTTTATTCGTTACTTGACGATGAATAGTTTCATAGTTGATTTCCGCTCGTTCATCCTTTTCCTCGTCTTCGTTACGAACATTCGATGCAACCTGACGAAACTAATTGTGGAATAAAACTAATAAACTATCCGATATTGGTTCTTCTTTTTTTTCACAATGTCATTACGTATCAAGCGATTCGTAAAAAACAAAATAACAAACAACGCTGCGCATCACACTTGCACTGATTTTCAAATCACCGTCCCAGCAGCACACTAAACCATTCCCGAGCCCTCTCTACCCACAAAAGAGCCCCGAGCTCTCGCTCCATCCGAAATCTCGGAAAAGCCAGTGGTCCGCGTCGGAATCCGGGTCGCCGACTGCCGTGACTCCTCTGCTCTAACCGCTGCCAGAGAGAAACGTATGCACCTGGTTGCTCAAAAAAAAGCGAAAAATATCACTCTCGCAGTGTACGCGCTTGGCATCGCTTGCGTATATCTATACAAGGTGAGCTGCTCCGCGGTCCCTTTGGATCGCTTCCAGATTTCCATGAGGGTCGTTGCCGCCGCCGCGCCTTTGCAGCCGATGAGCAGCAGCAGCAGCGCAACAAGTATTACACCGACGCGCGTTCTTGCGTCGTGGATATATTAATACGGATGAATTTTGTAGGGCAGAATTGAAGGGTCGAAAATGGGGATGTAGGCCAAGTGCCGGGGTTGGGCGACGAGTAGCGTTCTGAATTTGAGATTGTTGGTCGGTAATGTGAATTTTCAGTTGTGGATAGAAGTTTGCTCGATAGTTGATTGAAGTACGGCTAACCGTGTGCAATTAAGGTAGCATGGGCGACTTTTCTAAGATACTAAACAAAATCATACAACAATTAGATTACAAAAATGAAATATGTAAGTTGAGGAACTCGATATCGAGGACAAAAAAATTGTTAAAATAGTCAACGAACCAGCGCGTGTCCACTCTCAGTTTTAAAATACTAATTCTTGAATACAAAACTACGAAGCTAATATCTTATTTCAAGCGGATTCACGCAAGGCTGCGAAAAATTAACGTTTCCGATAAAAAAAAAATCGTGAAAGTTATGCCGAAAGTTAGTTGGTGTCGATGGGTCTCGTGCTCAAAGAATCTTGCTTGTTTATATGCTCCGGCGTGCATGTGTATAGATGTAGCTGCCGGTCACGCCAGGAGCGTATTAGAAGTAGGTGACTTAACTCAGAGAGCGAGAGAAGAGACACAATTGTTGTTTGATTAACTTTAACATTAATGTTTCTATTCGTAAGTAAAATTTGCGGAAAATTACCATCATACCGCCCTCCCCCCCCAATCCTCCACGCACTTGCGAACCGACAAAAAATCAGTAGCACTCAAGCGAAACCGCAAAACCCAAAGCCAGGAGCACTCCACCAGTGGCGACCTACATTCTCAGCGTCCACCACTTCCTATCATCATTATCATCACCCGCTCGCGCTATACATAATTCGAGCCATCCACGCCCTTTGTAACGAACCGATAGCCCCATCACCCGACACGTCTCTGTCGTTGTCTCGGTTTTCGAAACCTGCAATCAGCTATGGAATTCGCGCACCGCCAGAATAACTTCGCGTCAATCGCCCGGCGATAAGTCGCAACGGCGTACCAATAAATAAAGATTAGGTTTTGAGGGGTGGCTTATGTTCCTAGTGGCAAATGAATATAATTGTATGATTTTGATTGATGGGCAGAAGAATCGAGATTACAAAAGGTCGAAAGATTATGAACGCGTGGATAAGTAATTCGCGGAGTAAATCTCCAAGCTCAAATGCAACTGGGAGCATTAGTATATTAGGCCAGTAAACAAAGGTCTGAAATCAAATTTTTCGAGAAAATGGCTGCATTTTGGATATTTTGGTCTAAAAACGATGGTCAAAAATGCAGCTTCCAAAAACGTCCGCATCACCCCTAATTTGGCAAAAGAAAAAAAACCTTGAAAACTCGCTCGAAAACGGTTTTTCGCTTATAACTCGCGAATGATGAGAGATATCGAATAGTCCTGAACAAAAATTCGGGGTGATGCCGGCGTTTTTGGAAGCTGCATTTTTGACCATCGTTTTTAGACGATGTACTTAACGAAATATATTTTTATAATTATATTGTATAGTAATAACATCTGTACACGCGCAATATTGGCAATGGAATCTCGCGATGTAACGTACACATAAAACGTGCATCACGCGCGAATAACGTTGATGTGGATTTATTTGTATACCGACGGGATCGTACAACGGATTTCCAGTATGTGTTTATATTATATATACTAATACGTATGTCGATTTTCAGAACGTGTATTAACTGATTAATTAATAAAACAAAGTTCAATTTATAAACCCCAACAAGCTTCGTAATCCCCTATTCTTTTTCTTTATTATAACCCATTATTTTTCATAAATTCAAAGGGAAAAGGTATTTGCAAAATCGCATTACGATCGAAACGAGAATTCAATGCTGCCTGCGCGCGCGCCTGCTCTGCGATTATCCACCGAAACATTACGCAGGCTGGAATAAAATAAAACAAAAGTAAAACAATATGCAGGTATACTCATGGGCAAGTAATTCGGCTCGGCATTAAGCTAAAATTGATTAAAAAAAAAGCGGTCGCATGACGCTCCAAAATTTTTACGCGCGTATGAGTTTTCAATTTTCCGCGCGCCGAAAATTCCAGCCGCGTAGTTAAATATTTTATACTTTTGAATAAGGCGTACGAGATTCATGCGCGCGCTCAAACAAACAGTAAGTCTTTTTTGATACCGCGTGTGAGAGAGAGTGTATATATATATGCCCGGATAGAAATAAACTTTTTATCGCCAGCCGATATCCAATCGGAAAATACAATCCGGCAAATGCAGATACGGATACGCCTGATACTTCCTCCCTCTTTCCCGCCGATCAATCTTTTTTTCCGACAGAGCGGAAAATCATCTAATAAAAATGAAGCGCTGTCACAAAGGGAAATTCTGGTCGTCCCGTCTGTGTATGACCCGTGTACCGGTGAGTCTGGGTATACCGGAATGAAAAGAGTTTGTTACTGGAGCAGCAGCGAGAGCGAGCTCCGAATGCAAGCTCTTATTTTATTTCGTTATATTCTGCCGATCCATGCGATAAACAACAAAAGGAAAATAAAAGCGAGAGCAACCTGAAACAGCGAGTGCTTTGATCGCTGATGAAACTTTTTGTTGCCAAAGAAATGCTGGAAAATTTAAGTGAAAAAGCACCGTATATCCAAAAATGTTTTTCTTCTCTCGCTATTGTACGAACAAAAATATTGCAAAGGACTCGAAAATTCTCCTCTCAAAAGCACCCAAATCCTCAATACCTCTCCACCTCTTGAAAAATAATTCTATATAAAATTCTCGAGCATCGCCTCGCCACAACTACTCGACTGTCGCGCCCGACGACACGTAGCTCTAGATCGAGAAACTTGCCTCTGATTTCCCGAGCCAAACGAAGCTGTAACAGTGTTGTTCGCCGGAGAATCCGAGAAAGGGAGCAGCGACAGCACAGCGCGCTCTGGCGCGTGGCTATTAATTTTAATCTCGTCGAGTACAAGAAAGCTCCGAGACGCGACGAAAAAGGAAAAAGGGAAGAGCCGCGTATCTTTCTCTCGCTCTCTCTCTCTCTCGCTGCAATTACGCGGTACACGAGTGCTGGGTAAACCGTGAAATAAGAAAAGTCAGGCGGTAGGAACGGGATGAAGGTGTATTGGGGTTCGCGTGCACGGTTTGTTTGTTTATGATTTGATTATAAGTAGAGAGTACGGAACGACGTTTTACCTCAGGCGTATAGAGCTTTGCTTTTAATTAAAAAGGGCCAGAGGATGTATTTCCAAGTATTGTGTGTACGTTTGCAAAAAATATCGTTATCTAACTTTGCACTGATCGTTTTTCGTGGAAAACATGCTGGAAGAACTGGAAAATCGATGCCTGATACATTGGTATAATGGCTTATTGACCCTTTATAGTGACAGAAGCATACGTCGGAAAACTCACGTCGTACCGGAAATCTTTCCAAAAAGGCAATCCAATACCAGCAAAAACGATTTTCACAATCGAAATCCCTTATCTCCGTTACCGCGAAAAACTATCCGAAAAAAAAGAAGAAAAAAAACAGAAAATTTTGTTCTCTCCGCCTCGAAAACATAGTATAAACCAAAGGAATCCCGTTTTCCCCCATCCCCAACTCGCGCTCTCGCTTCTATCTCTATTCCGCACCAGCCGGCCATTGTCGGTCGAGCTGACGCCTCGAAAGTTCCTCGCCGCTCGAGTTTCCAACTTCGCGGTCTCGCCCTGCCTCCTCCCTTCCTCGCCATCTCTCTCTCTCTCTCTCTCTCTCTCTCTCTCTCTCTCTCTCTCTCTCTCTCTCTCTCCCTCTCTTTTCCGCGCGGAGAGCGAGAGAGAGAGGAACAGAGGAAGAAACGAGTTGAGCCGGGATCATTTATTACGAGATCCGAGCGGGTGTTGCGCGGTTTGAGATTTGTTGCGGGTTTTGTTAGGTGTGAGCTGGGATTTTCGGTGGTGGTGGCGGAGGCTTTGGGGATGTAAAAGTTGGGAGATCGTACATGAAGTTAATCGTGTAGGTGGTTGGTGTTTTAGGTTGTAGAATGTTATAAGTGGAAAGGACGTAGTTGGACAATAAGGAACAAGAATTAAGCGGTTTGTCCATGTACATTCATATTATATATTGTTGAAAATCACGGGATTGTTGATATTGGGAATCTTTTTTCCTCGTTAAAGTTAATTGGATAATCGGATGTTTGTTGATGTATTAAAATGAAACTACAATTTCGTTTTATTGTTCCCTCCAGCAGTTCAAACGATAACCGTTATAAAAGCGTTCTACAATATTAAAAGAGTCTTTTACGAAAATAAAATTTTTTTATTATTTTTTTCACTCGTGAATTACATCGCGGTTCCGTTCATCGACAGAGGAAATACTCGCGCACGCGCGCCGGTATTAACAACAACGAATTTCTCGGAAAGAGCACATTTCCAGCTGAATACTTTTAAAAGTAACGTATATCCCAAATGTATATACGAACTTCTCCAATATACATATGACTAATTAGTACTATACGAATTAAAAGCGTCCAACTATACTTTTCAGAATGCGAGAAAAAAAGCATCAAACGCTGACTCCGCGTTGCCTTAGAACCTCACTCGAGCTCTAACATTCCGGAAAAAATTACTTTCTTCATCCCAACACCAATTAAATATACACACGCATACACACGTACACAGACATACACATATATACTCATGCACTCTTGCGTAAAAAAACGCCGCGGATATCACAATAAGAGAGTCGCGACGACGCATTGTATAATACGAGCGCGCTCGCTAGAAATGTAGGACGACGGGATTATCTCTCTCCCCCCCCCGCTCTCTCTCTCTCTCTCTCTCTCTCTCTCTCTCTCTCTCTCTCTCTCTCTCTCTCTCTCCCTCCCGCGAGCTGCCGCTGCTGCATTTTACACTCTTCTTCCTCTTTCTCCTGCTCATCCTCGTCATCGTCTTCTGCACAGAAATTGAGAGTAAGTGCGCGAGCGGACGAGGGGCGAATTTTAAAACGCGAGGCGCGTTCTCTCGCTTTCTCTGCCATTCGATATATCGGGTCGTGGAATTTTGTTTTTTGCTTTGTTGTTGCCCCGTCCCGCGGGTACAGCAGTTTTTATACGCGAGTGAAACAAAAAAAAAACTGGAGAACGAGAAAGAGAGATTTTATTGTCGACAGACGGATAAACGGGCGAGACGAATTTTTAGAATTGTAATGCGCGCGAGAGAGGATTTGCTGTATTTTTTTGTTTGTTGGAAGCTGCGTCGTTCGCGCAGGATAGGTCGAAAACTATGTAAAACGCGATTTTATTCCACGGGAACAAACGATATTCATATGCAACTTTTGTTTCTGCATTGTTTGATCGTCGGGTATTATGCCAATACCGAAAAAATTCACCTAAGTTACGTCACCCTCCTCGTCCGATCTCATGAAAAATCTTGCTAGCGACTTTGAAAACATTTCCTCACATTCATCTCTCTCTCTCTCTCTCTCTCTCTCTCTCTCTCTCTCTCTCTCTCTCTCTCTTTCTCTCTCTCTCTCTCCTTCTCTCTCTCTCTCTCTCTCTCTCTTTCTCTCTCTCTCTCTCTCTCTCTTTCTCTTTCCCCCTTTCCCCTGCCTCTCTTCGTACGTATGTAAAGAAGCGCGCAGGGCGAGAGATTTTTCCGCGTTGTTAGACGCGCGCCCGTGCGCGCCCCTTTCTGAATTGTTTGCAATACGTCGAACGGGCGTCATGCGTGAGCACAAAGTTCGACGCGCACAATGAAAGCCCCTGGAACTTCGCGATTTCCATTCGCCCGGAAGAGATTCCGAAACCATGTCTTGGAATATTGAAGAAGCGTTCGTGTAGTCTGGCGCTTAAGACTAGAATTTTCGAGTGGTAGACAGGAGGAGTTTTTCGTAAAAACTATACAATCTCATGCATTTTTTCAATTTTTATTCAAATATGACATGCAGGAGGTGAAAGAGATCACCAAATTGAGAAAAGGGATCGTTTAGTTTACTCGAAAGCTTAAATAACTCGTGAAATGGCAGCAGTTTAAGGATGACCTTCAAAAATAAAATTTCATAGTTAGGATTTTGTAGGAAATTTAGAACATTGCAAACCGGATGCTATTTTAGTGCAATGGAAAAATGAAAAAAATACGTGTCGAATCATTTTTAGAGAAAAACAGAAATATTTTAATTCCAAAATGGTTGATGGTGACATAAGCATACTCTGGTTGTTCCATTTGAGATGAATTCGGTCATATAATATTGGAGGCATAACTTCAAGAATAATTGTTGAATATACAATAAGTGTTCAAAGTGCAAAATGTCTACGGATATAATTGTATAATCGGATCGCCATTTCAGAAATGCTATCTGCGTTTTTATTCCACTACAGTCCTAATGAAATAATTTCACAAAAGTCATACTTCATTAAATATTCTAATTTCCGACAATTTGATTTAATTCACGGTTATCTGCCGGAATAGGAAAACTTTTGACTACGTCTGCTTAACTTGACTTAATTATACATTATTTCATTGCTCTTGCAAACTACGCTGTCCTAAATTTTCGTCGTAAATGGCCAACTTATACACGGAGCTGGCTGTGGTGCAAAAACAATCCCAAACTCTTCGACAACCATCTCAACCATTTCCTTGTCGTTTTCTCTTTAATTTCGAAAAGAGAAAAGAATAAAAAATCATCATCCCCCCTAATCATAAATAAATGAAAATAAGGAAACGCCATTGCCAAGTGGAAATCTCCTTCCTCGGTCCTGTCACCGATTTCCCGAGCGCTGCGTTCTCGTCTTATTTGATTTCCGTATTCTCGGAGGGCTGGCGGACCGCTGGCTATTCCCATCGAAGGGCCCAGAGTAACTTCGTTACTCGTCAAAGGCGTGCGAGAGAGAGAGAGAGAGAGAGAGAGAGAAAGACAGCAAGATTCGACGAGCGATAAAACCGTAATGGAGAGAGAAGAGGGGTGGGGCGAAAGTACAGAGATGAGAGAGAAATGAGAAAGCGAGGGAGTCGAAGTCTGGTGGTCTGTATTATGCATTATTATACTGTCTCTCGGTTTAATGAGGACTCGCTGTAATCACCCGCGTCTTTTCGATGCGATATCTATGAGAAAATTCGCGGAGGATGAAGGGAAAAGGAGGTGCGTGTCTTCGTGAGCGCAAATTATATGGATAACGAGAATGGAAGAGAGTGTCTTCTTGCGCGGGAAAAGGACTGCAATGTTCAAGCGTGATTTTTATAGTGATGGGCAAGCATTGATTGGTGACATTTCTTTTGGGGGGAAAGGAGTGTTAATGAGGTCTTGATGTATGGCTGAGTCGCCTAGCTGTTGCGAGAGCAAAATTCTGTCTCAATATCGGGGAGTGGAATAAAACACATCAACGCAGCAGCTCGTTCAATGTAGAGTTTGCGTGCACACCGAGGTGAAAAGAAAAATTTACGGAATATTTTTAGTGAGCGCGCGAAGCGGCCGAAAACAATTCCAAAAACTTTAAAACGCGACTCTCCACAGATGCTCGAATGACGAGTTTCACGGGAAAACGAAGTGCAGCCGCGCTATTTCGGGGCTATAATAATGAAATGAAAATTTGTTAAATCTCCAATTTCGTTATACGCCCGCTGCACCGTACACGCTCGTACAGAGTAAACTTGTACTTTTCAGAAAAAAAAAACAATTTTCCGGCATTAATCTGAAAAGTTCCAAAATCCTTTTCTAACTTATCACAAGTGGAACATATCGTGTACGCGATACCTGATACGCTGATTCGATACCGTCGCTACTCCCCAGATCTCCTCCTTCATCATGCATTCGACGCTTTATCGTTCGATACTCGAAGCATCTCTCTCCCTCTCTCTCTCTCAACTTCTCCCCTCTCGTCTCTCGCATCAAAAGAATTAAAACTTTAATTTCAATCTTCGCACAGTTTTCCACGTGAAATATTGGCTTTGAGGAGAAAGCGCAGTTCAAATTTAAGCTCAATTTTTGATCTCGCTCTGTGAGACGCTCTCTCATTTCCGTATAATACATAAATATTGTGGAGGATTAACGTAGCACTTTTCAAACGCATAACCCATAGCCAGAGAATTTATCGTCCGCACCGACGATTGCAAAAGACACGCGAATAAAGCGGCGTGCGACTCACATCGTAAATAACCATCGTACGATCTCCAGCACCACCCATGGCTCTTTAACATTCGAACGACACGCGCAAATCGCTCGTCGGCACATATTGTTGTCGTGCGCGCCCCGCACAGACTCCATTACGCCAATACTCTTTACCTCCACCCTAGAACCCCCCCCCCCCTTTTGTGTACACTCAGCACACGAGAGCGCGCACTCAAATGCACGGCCGAGCTTTATACTGCGGCCACCGCAAGAGAAAGAAAAGGACGTCGGCCTGTGGACAGAAGCGAGCGAGCGTCGTTTCGAAATCCATCAACAATTAGAGATTGGCATAACCCTCTTCCACCCCCCGCCCGCCCAGGCCCCGTCCCTCGCCGGCTTGTTTGCCCCATTCCATGTCTTGTTTGAACGAGCCCGATCGATGCTAATCGAGGCGGAGTCCCTCACACACACATACACACACAGACACACACACACACACACACACACACACACACACACACACACACACACACACACACCCACCATGCAGGCGCGTGTAGGTATTCATCTTGGTCCCCAGGCTTTTCCGCTTGGCGCCTCGCCTCGGTATTAGCATGGGCCAACCGACTCGCGTATACGTCTACCTCTGTCCCACTATCTCTCTCTCCCTCTCTCTCTCTCTCTCATTCTGTCTTGCTCTCTGATTTGTCTTTAAACGTGTGTGTGTGTGTGTGTGTGTGCGAGCGTGCGGAGGATCGATTGGCACAGTTTTTTTTCCCGCTCGGCAGCAGTCCTGTGGAAGCCGATCTATTATTCATCCTGCTGCTCTCGGATTTTTTCGTGTGTGGGAGGAGTAGTAGTGGTGGTAGATGGAGTGTTGGAAGTTGGGGGGGGGGGGGTTACGTACGCGCGGTTTTGGCGGTTATTTGCACATGCGGGGAGAGGGAAGGAAGGAGTTTTGCCGCTGGGGCTATACGCGGTAATGGATGGGGGGGGGCTGCATGATGCGATTACAGTTTGTGAATAGTTCGAAAGCAGGGCAAGAGAATCGTTCATAGTACCGAATGATACAAAGTATTTCGAAATATAACGAATTTCAGCTTTATTGTTATCAAGTTTAATTAACTTGTAATTTACGATATTAAACGTCCGCTTTAATTACCCTTCGCTGTATCTCCGGAGCATCACTTGAACTATCCTCTCGTCTCAGTCCCGAGGAAAAGGAGACTAAACTCTCTTTCTCTCTTCTCTTCTTCCCAAGATCAGAAATAACAGTTCAAAAACTCTGGCATCGCAACGCTTAATCATCGCCATCGTGATCATCCCCGCCGCGCGCGCCCGGCCGTAAGTCAATAACGCGCTTCTATCCGAACGCCCGTAATTCGATGAAGTCACGCCGTTGTGCTCCTTTCTCCTGTGCACACAACAAGAGCGCCGCGTGTGTGTATGTGTGTATATATATATGGTGCAGAGGGCAAAAGGGATGCAATTTGCTGCTAGCGCTATAGCGCGGGAACGACAACGCGATTCACGCGATTATCGTCAAACTCGCTAAAGTCACGCGCAGAAGCCGCGAAATTCATCAAGGGAGGGTGGGGCGACGGCTGCTGCTGTCGCCGGTGCAAGGAGTGACTTTGCCTCGGAGAAAACAAGTGCTTATTATGGGGGAGGGTAAAGTAATTCACTTCCTTCTGCTGCGAGCGCAACTGTCGTCTTTGATCCGTCATTATTCCTCCTCTATCCCTCATTCTCTGTTCGCTCTGTGTTCGCGAGTAATAAGTAGAATGCACCGGGCAGCGTGCGCAGGTGTAAAGTGCGTTTGACACTCGCTCTCTCTCTCTCACTCTCTCTCTCTCTCTCTCTCTCTCTCTCTCTCTCTCTCTCTCTCTTTCTCCCTCTCTCTCTCCCTCCCTCTCTCTTTCCCTCCCTCTCCTCTCTCTCTCTCTCTCTCTCTCTCTCTCTCTCTCTCTCTCTTGCTCTCTCGTTCTCGAGTGTCGCTTTGAAGAATCGAGAGGAGAACGTTTGAATTATGAGACGCTTTAGTAGTCTCATTATGCTGCACTTGATTATGATGATGTCTATTATTGAAAATGGCATAGTTGTTTTTGGAATCTTGTTAAATAATTTGCTTTCTTTAGAAGAGAAAAAAAAAGTTGCAATAAACCTTCTTAGGTATCGCAATAAATATGAACTATAACATAATTATTAATTCGACATTATCCTAAACAATATTTAATCTCAAAACCTATTGCTAATCCAACAGTATATTTAACAATCCAGATTCTCACGAAAGAATGACCCACATGCATGTCTCCCCAAACACGGCTTTTCTCTCTCCACTTCAGCCGGATTCCACACTCCCGAGATTTTCATCTCCACCTCGTGCGCAGACCTGAAAAAACTTCAATTACACACATTCTCTTTATCTCTCGCTGTCTCTGTCACCCATCTGTCTGCGTCTCTGCTATTTACTTCTATCTTCTCACGCCCCCCTCCTCACTCTCTCTCTCTCTCTCTCTCTCTCTCTCTCTTCTCTCTCTCTCTCAACGTGTCGACGACTCGAAGGCACGCGCACACGGACGAGGTCGCGCAAATACGCCGGGCTGCACTACTACTGCACAATTTCGGGAGCTTCTGCTGCTGCTGCTGCTGCTGGAGCAGCCGAGATAGCAAGAGAGTAACGCACTGCTCTTATTCCGAGAGGAGGAGGCGCGGCAGTCGGCGTAATTTTAATTTGCGCTTCTTTCGCGTCGCGGCTGGATACTTTTTTGCGAGGTTTAAATTAAGCGTATTATTTACGGGTGACGCAACAGCAGGAGGGATGGGAAAGAGAGAGAAAGAGAGAGGGGGGGGGGTTGGACTTTGGGGAGGGTGGGTAAGAGAGATTAGATATGTGCCGGAAAGAGGAGGAGGTGTTATTAAATATTTCAGCGAAGAATGGTGTTCTTGTGTCGGGTTTCGGTCTGGGAGGGATGTATTTAAAATTCCAACTTGAATACTCCTAAACTTCCGAAGAATGCATCCATGCAATTTTATAAATAAATCCAGGCGAAAACTACTGAACATAACTAAAAAGTACCATAAGTTTAAAAACAATTGTACATTTCTATCCTTTTATCTTCTGTCTTTTTTACTCTCCAAACTTACGCTCGAACACCATTAGCAAACAAGATCTCGACGGGCATCTCCATCAAACCCGTACTCTCGCCAACCCCGCAGTGTCCGAATTTCTCGCAATCAATTTTGCCGAAGGAGCGTGAATGTCCCCCCTTCCCTGTCTCTCCCTCTTCGATTGGCCGAGCCATCAAACGCAGACGCTGCTGCTATCCTCTCGCCTCTCTCTCCCTCTTTCTCCCTCTCTTCTTACCACTCACTCTCTCTCTCTCTCTCTCTCTCTCTCTCTCTCTCTCTCTCTCTCTCTCTCTCTGCGAACTTTACCCCAACGACAGAGAGGGTCGAGCGATATAACCTTCCACCTCCCCCGCTCACTCTCCACTCAACGTATACATGCACGTGCGACGAAGTAATTAAAGTGACCCGGGAAGCTATTCACAGGTAACGAGACGAATGACGCGTCGCCTTTGCCGTACGCGCGCTCTCCCGCGCGTTTCAAGCCCTTCGATCTCTTTTGCTTGCACTCTCTCTCTCTCTCTCTCTCTCTCTCTATCTCTCTCCCCCTCTCTCTGCTGCTGTCGTCGGCATGAGCGCGCGCTCTTTGATGTCGGACAGTCATGGCCAACTAACCGGATAGCACCCCGGACGGCGCAAAAAGCGCAGGAGGTTGCGAGCTATTTTCGAGAGGGCAGTAGGAAGAGAGAATATTGTTACGGGTCGAGGGAATATGGGTGTTTTTTCCGAAAAAGAGAGAGAGAGAGCGAGAGAGCGAGAGAGAGAGAGAGAGAGAGAGAGAGAGAGAGAGAGAGAGAGAGAGAGAGAGAGAGAGAGAGAGAGAGAGAGAGAAGAGTAGTGAGTGGTTTACGAGAGACCAGATAGGAAGTAGGGGGGATGGAACTATGTATGCTGGAAAATTCGTTTCTATTGATTCTTTACACGAGGGAATTGTTAATTAATTGTTTTATTACGTTAGAAGTATCGTACAGGATCCCTGTTCAGAAAGAAGGAAATAAAAAAAATGGTATAAAGTTTGAAATTCAAGTATAAAAGGTCCGTCTGATATAAAGGCTTTTCTAATCTTATGAAAGTCTTTTTAAAACTATAGTTTTCAATGTCCACGAATATTCATAAGAGCCTCAGTACATGTAAACTAGGTACATCATTTTCTATAACACTCTAATTACTTATCTTTACTATTATCATCCGAACTTGAAGAAATCAGTCATTCAATGCAACAGCCAAGTCACTAACATATCCACTACTATTTAAAATAACTTTAACCCTCTTCCATGTTCACCTTCATCTTCAACTTTATCTCCATACCACGACCACACTCATCTTTCAGATCCTCTCCAATCAAGGAAGACAAAAGTCTCGTTAACCGCCAAATCAGATCGCCATAATAGTCGTCGACGCCCGTCGTATATAAGAAGCATCCCTGGCTCGCGACTGCTTGTTTAGGGTCTCGCTATCCGCCAGTTGTCGTCGTTGTTATGAGGAGCGACCTCGAGCGAGCGAGCAAGAGCAAGAGTAGAGCTTTGATGGGGTTTCACGGAGTTACCCGAGAGAGAGAAAGAGAGAGACAGAGAGAGAGAGAGAGAGAGAGAGAGAGAGAGAGAGAAGACTGCGGAGTGTCGCGGTCCGCTTGTCTGTGGAGACGCGCGTTGGCGTAAGAAGTTCCTCCTGGGAACTGCTCGATGTACTCTAAACAACGGCTATATAGAATCCTCGCGTTTATTCAAGGAAATGCTCGATTCGGTTCGCTTCTTTTGCGAAGGTGGTAATGTACATGGTGATGGTTGCGCAAATAGTTGCCGGGGATTGAATTGGAGGTTGAGGTTGGCTCTGTAGTTAATGAAGTCTTTTCCGTTATTGATAAAGTGAATCATTAGATTGTTTTGAATTATGACTTCATTAATAGTAATTTCATCATCAGTCAATGTTCATTAATAGTTACGAATATACAAATTATCATTTCTGACCTAGTTTCACTTTACTAATGCACGGCCGATGTTGATAATGATTGATCATTCGACCCAGATTCAAATCCATCCTTGTTATCCCCTAATGAATGTTAAGAATCCCTCTTTGTCTCTGCACTTCAAATTGAAAACAACAACTGAGCGCGCCATCAACGAATTGAAAATTGATCGAAATAGCAGGCCAACAATCAGTGTCAACGTGCTCGACCGTTAGGGATCCACTCTGTCCTATCGATTCTCAGGAATTACTGCTCTTTCCGACCACCAAAATAGAGTCGTCAAATAAAAAAAGAAGAACGCATCGGACCCACTCCAACCCATCCGTCCGAACTAATTCAATAGCCGTGTAAACATTCAACCCTCCACGGCCATCAAACGGCCCTAAAGTGTTTACTCCTCTCTCTCTCTCTCTCTCTCTCTCTCTCTCTCTCTCTCTCTCTCTCTCTCTCTCTCTCTCTTCTCTCCCTTCTCCACCCCTCCTCTTCCCTAAAAAACACAAATCGAGCCAGCACGCAACATTCACCCATGCGAGAAAAACCTCGCAACCGAATTTTATTATACCGACCATTACCCCCGCTATTCGGCCCCTCAACCTCTATCAAAACTTTTAATTGCTCGCCTCGCTACCCCTCATCGCGCATCGGCAGCTTTTAACCCCGGAGGACTGAAAAAGCCGCGTTTCCATTACACCTGCGGATTATCAACGCGCGCGGGGTTAACGAGATTCTTTCCCCGCTGGTGGTCCGCGCGCGCGCACGCTCGTAATTATCCGACCATCGTTAAAACCGGGGAGCGCGGCGGCGGTGATTCCGAGGGTGTAAATATATATATATGTATGCGATAGTGACGCCGTGTGTATAAAGGGGTCACGCGCACGCTTGTAATGTTTTGCGGTGGGAGGCGCTGGAATTTAAAAGGTTGCCAAGAGCGTTGACAGGTTGTTAGTGTTGGACGTGAGGGGGAGTATCGTAATGATCGTGGGGACTTTGAGTGGAATCAACGTAATTTTAAATGGTTTTCAAATTGCGAAATATAATACACTGAGATATAATGCGGTCGGTGGAATGTAGTTGAATTCCACTGTATTTTTCACTTTGATGTGAAATAACGAACAGTTTTGTTTTCATCAAAGAAATTTTGCAAAGGGCGAAAACAAAAAAAAATCCTACACAAAGTTCAACCCTTTTGTCGTGAGATACGTGCCCCGCGCTGTTTGGCCTGAAAACTCCGGCTGTTCTGACAACTTGTTGCGAGAACTTTTTATGTATCGGTAGTAAAAACTTCGTTTTTTATTCGTTACTCTTATTAAAAGTAAATTGAAGAACTTTAAATAGATGTAAAGTTTTGAAAGTGCTTTTTACAGCTTCTCTTTTTCAAACTATCCGAAGTTGCTCTACAATCACTTTTAAAAAATAGCCTCTTGCAACGTAAAAGCGGCAATAGATAATGATGCTTCATTATTTTAAAACTTCAATCTTAACTAGATGACTCGGCATTCAGTCATTATTTTGTTTTAAAGAATGAAGTCGTAGTCGACCTTGGTTGAGCCAATTACATTAATTATGGCCGACACTTAGACGGTATGGGTTCACCGGCCATATCAATGTAATCTATTCATTTACAATAAGAATTAAACAATTGTAAAATCAATTTCAATAACAATAATAATCGTAGAGTTAATTTACCTATAAAAAAACTTTTTACCGCCGACGACGTATCATTAAAAATCAACTGAATCTATACTACACTAAAACAGAATACAAATGATCATCACATTACAGCCGAAAACTAACATGACTTATGTATGTATATATCTATATATATAAAATTATATGAATATGAAAAAAATCTTATCCATCGCAAATTGAGTAAACCACCTTCATCACCGCTATTTCCATTATCAATTAATATATACAACTAAACAATCTTCAATGCAGAATGTCGAACTCCAGTCACCACTGAAGTACACCTCTGAGAACCCTCCCCTCCCCCGCCGCAAAGCCGCACTCTCAATCAGCTCCGAAACTCTCCCACCCAAAATGAAGAAAACCCTGCAGTGGTGCAGCGAATCAGAAATTATGAACTAACTCCCTCGTCTGCCCACCGACAGCTAAACCACGTGTGCATCACGCGTTAGCAATCCCCGTCACGAAAGTCCGTAATTACGGAGAAACAGGCTACCCCCACATACCTGCTGCTGCTGCTGCTGCATCGCCACGACACAGGCGATGCACTAACCGCGCGCACTCCGATCGATGAATATCAATTAATTATCGGAATAGTCGGCGGTACGAGCACGCGACCTGTAATAATTATCCCTTCGACCACTACCGCCTTCCCCTCCTCCCGCCATACATTTCACGCTCATTTGTACGCGCGGGATCGCAAATATGCCCCAGCACTGCCTCGATTTTACTAATTAGTGCGCGTCGAGTCACGCGGCGCCGGCCGCTGCGCGTGCGCGTGTGTGTATTCTTTGCCCGCGTCGTCGCGCTGTCGTAGATTTACGAGGTTATTGCATACACGAGGAGGTGGAGGAGGTATTGGGAGATATTGCGCGAGAGCGCGTTATTAATCGTTTGTGCGTGCTGGCGCTGCTCGGTGCTGCGTTTATTGAGAGGCGCTGCTGATGCGCGCACTGCCCGGGGTAAATGCCTTTTCAGGGTGAAATATGCGGTGGGTAAAGGGGGATGATGAAGCATGCCGGTGACATTCTAATGACCGTGAACATCGTTTGATTGCTTTTTTCCTGCTGTTCATCTTTTTTTCGCGGAGAGGGAATTCTTCGCATAAACTAGTGTAATTTGTATTTTAATATCGTGCTTGTGGAAAGATGAATATTCTTCTGTAGAATGTTATTATATTGTGTGGAATAATGAATGATAAGTGTGTAAACTTTGTTTATTTAGATTGATAAATTTATCCGGAATATAGCTGAACGAATACTAATGTCCTTTATATGTCTGGCATAAAAAGTGCTCACATTTACCATCATTAATTATAGTGAAATAACTGTACGAAGGGGTGTACCTCTTTTTTTTATTATTTTCTTTTTTTTTATTTTCGCAGAAAGCGCATATTCATTAACGTTTATTATTATTCCGCTAGCGAGCTGCCAATGCCAGAAGCAGTCGTGCGTTATAATTGCGAAATTACTTTCATAATTACGCGACTTATTAAACGATTTTAATTTTAAATAAAATTTCCATTAGCGCACACGTACGCAATAACATTACGAGCTGTGCACGCGCGCTTATAAATTTTTAAAAGAATTTCACCACCACCTCAAGTCGGCCGTACAATTATCGTCATAGTTAATAAAATGAAAACTTATCGTCGCCCCTGCGCGCGTTAACCGTTCGAACGCAGCCGCAGTTTGAAAGTCGTTGGCTCTCGACGTTATACGCAGCGTTTCACCCGCAAGTGTGTACAAAAGTTAATGGAAAAAAAAATTATATATATATATATATATATTATATGCACATAAGTGAAGTTGGCAAATGTGAGAGAGGGAAAATAGATCGATAATGCAAGCTGCGCGTCGTTGACCCGGATTCTCGCGAGTTCTCGGCTCTTGCGTACAATCACAAAAATCTAATTACAAAAAAGCATATGAATACAATTATAAGAGGAAGAGAGGGAGCGAGAGAGAGAGAGAGGGCGCGAGATCGTAAAAACCTTAATGAAAAGTGCCTCCTTAATTTCGTCAACGCGCGAATGGGGTTAATTTGATTTTGCCCTAGCAGTTCTTTCCATCCGGAGCTGAATTATCCGACTCTTGCACTTTATTTAGTCGAGAGTTAAGATAAAAAGTCCCCGGCTATAGGAGGAAGGGATGCAAGTGTATGTGTGTATATGTGTGTGTGCACGAGGGGACGTTGACCTGCTGCCGGTGAATAAATGACTAAGCATTTTCAGCCTGATCTGGTAATAATTCTACCGCAAAGTCGAACGCTAATGTATGTACCGCGTGCTTTCAAACCTGTGCATATTTAAAGGCGATGAATTAAAAAATATGAAAGAAATTTTATCATTCGGATGAATATTCTATTAAACCTACTAATGGATTGATGAAGCACGGCGGGATTGTTTCACCAATCGCTCGTTATTTCATTAGAATAAAGCTCTACTGTGCCAAGCCAATCCTTTTGTTTTGAAATGTCAGTGCAGAAACTCCAAACCCTAAAAAGTCTCCACAATCTCGCACGCAACTAATCTCCCCATTCCGTTCGCACCTTTCTTTCTCCCCCATATCCCTTCACACTCGCGGCGCTTTTTTCTTGTCATCCCCGCACGAGATTTACCTCATTGCGGCGAAAATTTATGCCACCACCACCACCGCCGCCTCGATTCAAGTCTAAGCATACGCGTGCGCACACACCGACAGACTCGTAAAAGCTCGCTGATCCCGGGATAAAAAAAAGGGTCGCCGCGGCAGACTCGCGTGCTATTATACAGAACGAGCGAGAGATTTCAAAGAGATTCCGCGCCCCAGAGACATATATATATACGACCGTAATTTACTGATAATCAGTACATCGCTATGTTTCCCGGAGCTCAGTCGAGAGAGAGGGAGAGAGAGGAAGAGAGGGAGGGAGAGAGAGAAAGAGAGACTAGTACTAAATTCCCCCGGTGAGAAGAATGGGGTTTTCGATTGAAATTTCTGGCGGGGCTTTTTTCACGCGTATACCCGCGTTTCCTCTCCCGTTCGCTGGTTGCCTTCTTTCTCTCTCTCTCTCTCTCTCTCTCTCTCTCTCTCTCTCTCTCTCTCTCTCTCTCTCTCCCCCTCTCCCTCTCTCCCTCTGTCCTTGCGAATAAAAGGCTTTTGGAATTGAATTTACTCCCGGTTTTTGCATCCGGAGATTTATTGTGCGTGAATTATGGCGGTAGAGGGAGGTCGAGGTGGGCTGGTTAATTTTGCGAGGGGATCGAATAATGGGTTCCTGGAAGTATTAAGGATTCTGGTATTTGGATGTTAATTTGAGCGTTGAACATTGCCGCTCTATCAATATTTATTCGGGAATTCTTTGATGCATTTTCCTAGTATTATAATAAATCTAGATCATTATGTTACCGATTCTGCACTTGTAAACTAAAATGCAACTATTTCCTTAACAAAACATTCTTACTTGAAAATAAATATCAAGAAACCACCAACCACATTTCAGTAAGGAAATCTCTTTACGCATTCATCGCGCCTGACACAGCCTGTTGAACGCGCGTTTTACTATCGGAATCATAACCTCTGCCTCCCATTGTAACATGCGCACCACCCATAGACCAACCGTACACTCGCACATCGTACCATCATCACGGCGAATTGTTGGCCCCTTAGCATTCGAGCAAATTGACTCGGCGCCGACTCCACCCGCATAAAAGCCGCGTCTGCGGGACGAAAAGGCACAAAAAAAGAGACGACCCGTAAAGTAGGCGCGCAACGATCTCAGCCTGTACATAACAAGACGAACACACGCATATACACATACACACACACACACGCGCGCGCATGTGCGGTGTCTTTTTACCGTTGCCCTAATCGGACAGAGAAAGAGAGAGGTATGGAGAGAAGGATCGAGGTATGAGGAGGACGAAAAGCTTTTAACATGCCCCCGTCATAAATCTCGCAGTGCACCGGAGGGGGGGGGGGGCTGTCTATAAAAGTCGAGCGAACGAATCGTGTGTGCGTGCGTGCAAGCGGGGTGCGCCGGGGGAGGCATTAAAAGGCCATTCCGAATTTACCGGAGAAAGGAGAAGGAAGCACGTAAGCGAGCATGTGAGCGAGTTTTCTCTTTTGCTTGCTCTCTCTCTCTCTCTCTCTCTCTCTCTCTTTCTCTTGTCGAGGGAGAAAGAGGAAAAGAAACAGTCGAAATTCTTTGTGACTGCGGATGCTACACCTTTGACTAGTACTATACCTCTTGCCGCAGGCGTGCACGCCTGCTCGCGTAAACGCCTAAAGTGTATTTTCTTAGATTTATTGCCAGTTATTAGAGAAGAGAGGAGAGAGGAGGAAGAAATAGCAAACGTTTTGTTTACGGAATGGCTTCGGGGACAATTCTCTCTCCTCCCCTTCCTCGTTCGCGCTCTCTCTCTTTTTTCTCTCTCTCTCTCTTTTTCTCTCTCTCTCTCTTTTTCTCTCTCTCTCTTTCTCTCTCTCTTTTTTTCTCTCTCTCTTTTTTTCTCTCTCTCTCTCTTTCTCTCTCTCTCTCTCTTGTGGATGGTTGTGCTCTCTCGTATAATGTGACCGAAGCGCGGAGCCTGGGCGTTACTTTCACCATCTCTCTCGACCAAGTCCACGCAAGACACATTACACGCAAGGTGTTCGACACGCTTTATACCTTGCGTTTCTTTTGCCACGCCCTATCGAGGGAGATTAGGAAACACCTGGCTGAAACCCTTGCCTTCCTGCTCCTTGACTATGCCTCCCCGGTCTACAATCACATCGACAAGGAGCGCATAAAAAAGTTAGAGGAAGCTCTGAAAGCGTGTGTTCGCTTCGTGATCGGAAACATACCACGCCGCGACCACATCACGCCCTACAGGTTCTCTCTCTCTCTCTCTCTCTCTCTCTCTCTCTCGCTCTCTCTCTCTCTCTCTCTCTCTCTCTCTCTCTCTCTGTGTCGGTACATATGTACATACTGCGTGTGTTTGGGTATTTATATAATTGTGTTCTTACGCAATAGAAATGATGTTGTTTTTATCGCGGAGGATTTATGGGCCGTTATTTATCCGGAAGATGATTTGCAGCTTAGGTTTTAGACGATGTTTTTTTCTTTTTCCTCTTTTCGACGGGAAGCATCGTTTGTTTAATGATATAGGAAGCGTAAGAGATGCGTGGCCAGAGGAATGAAAAATTTACTTGGTTTTGCTTAAAGAAATATAGTAGCTGGGTAAAATGTGTCATTCAAAATGGTGATGTTGTTTTGGGATGAAGTATGATATGATGGGAAGAACATCGTGAGCCGTATTAATAAAGTATCGTTGAAAAGTCTTTAAAATGAATTCATAACACACCTACACCATTTACCCACTGACTATTACAAAATATAACTTCAACTCAACGTTGCGCGATTATCCTGTGTCAAAAAATTCGGACTTCCGTCGAATGTTGTTATCCCCTGTCCGCTAGTATAATAAAAACTCAAACCTATACACACACGTGATGCGCTCATACGCGTTATAACGTTTTACCTCCATTTTACTCCCTTTTCGACCGGGAAGCTTTCGTGCGTGAACGCGTACCGCCCTCTTGAGAGAAACTTCCACCCTTCTCCTCACTCTTTTTACCTTCCAAAAAAAAAACCGTTAACGCTGAAATAACAATCTCTCCGCAGCTCCGCAAAATTTTATGCCCCTCGAACGTCAATTATACTCTCCAGGCAAAGAAACGTCCCGTTGCGGAAAACCAACTCCAACTTATTAAAAGTCATAAAATAATATTCTCGCATTACCGGCTGCTGGCGCAAGAGGTACTCACCCCTTCCATTCGCTTTTTTACAAACTTGTCGAACTACTACTACTACTACTATCACCACTCGTGGGAGGGAATTTTTAATCGACGGCTAATAAATTTCATTCAGCGCGCGAAATCTTTCGCTTAATTTTTTGATGCTCGTTCACTAAGTCCAGCTCTGTGCTAGAAGAAAAAGCCGGGTACTGAGAGAAACTTTGGGAGGTGGTGTGCGCCGACATTCATCTCTCTCTGGCTTCCTTTCGCGCGTCATTCCACGAGCGTTCTTTTTTAAAATTCTCGATCGATCATCATCTTTTCTCTCTTTCCCTGCAGTGGTAACTTTTCAAGCAGCTGCAGCATAGGAGCGCCGTAAAGGTCTACCAGTGGAAATAACGTTCTTGCGTTCAGTGGCAGTAGAAGCCACAAAGAGGAAGAGCCTTTGATGCTAGTGGTGGTGGCAAAGCAGCAGCTGAATCAAGTGAAACGTGTATAAGAAGAGGAAGAAGAAAACCTGCTGGGTGGAGGTGAATTGTGCATGAGTTAAACGACTGGAGAAGAAAGAGCAGTGCGGTTTTATATACATACTATTTCGAACCGAGAAATATATCGAAGATACGCAACATTACGACTTTAGATCATCGCATCCTCAGATATCGATGATCCAAATATTGTTCGACCACCCGATCGACGCTTAATCACTTGATCATCAAACACCCAGCTTTGATCATCCCGTCAAAGTTCATTTCGATATCTCTCGAACCTTACCAAGGAACACCCCAGACACCTTTCCACCATCCCCGCCCGCCTCCATTCAACTCCTCAGCAACTCAATTACTCTTCGAGGCGGTTCTGTTCATTGCGCGATCGATCCACCACCACCACTGCCGCCACCATCGCCTTAGCATCCTCTCGCGGCTCCCGAGATAACCGTCGTCAGCGTCTTCCTCAGCGCGTAACGCGAGGAGGCGACGCCGGCGGCTTTGAGGGGAGCAGGACCCGGGCGAGCGAGAGTCATCGGCGTCATCAGTTGTAGTGATGAGCGGCGTGGTGCGGCTGAGCCGGGGCCGTGCAGCTGAGCAGCAGCCGCCATCGCCGTCGCCGCAGCAGCAGCAACCACCACCGGCGTATAAATGTGCGCGATGTACTATTATGCCAGCAAGCTGACTGCGGCGGCCCTGAGCGGCGGAGGGGCCTCCTCCTCCTCCGCCCCTTCCTCTTCCACTGGCAGCGACGGCGGCGCTGGCGCGGAGTCCCATCCTCAGCAGAAATCCGGGCGCGTCTGCCGCTGCCACGAGAAGAAGAAGCAGCGACAGCAGCAGCTACAGCAGCAGCAGAATCAGATACCACATTCCTCGCCGGGGTCATCGACCTCCTCGGCCTCGGTTAAGAAGCATCACTCGCCGCAGAACTACGCCAGGATGCCACCGCAGCAGCATTATCCACGTGAGGGAGGTAGTGCTGGTGGGGGGAAGAAGGAGAGGGGGAACAGTTTGCCGCCAATGGGGGGCAGTAAGAAGGAGGGGAGCAGGAATCATCCCACGACGCCGGAACACGTGTTCGCCAACGCCGTCGAGGGCGCGCCGAAGGCCAGCAGCCATCATCGGACGCGCAGTAAAGGCACCAGCAAGGTGAGTTGGCTTCGATATCTTGATCAGTAATTAATAAATTATTGTAGTTCACAAATGATTTTCGTTGTACAAAGTTTTATGGTTTTTGTTATTACACTGCAATATTTACAATATCAATTTAGATGTTATATGTCCTTTAAAAACAATCACTTTATCCAATAACATAAGAGATGTATGAAACTGAAACTGCTGTTGGTATTCCGATAAGTCCAGATGATGGAGTTTCATATTTGAAAACTTTTCTTGAACTTGGTTAATCAAAAAGTTGCAACAATCGAGCTTTCCCAAACAGTAAATCATTGACCAGTTGAACTTCTTACTCGGAAGTTTCCAAGAGCCATTCTTAAAATACAATGAAAACTAGTACTTTAGTTTGTAAAGCCTTTCAATTTATGACGTATGATTAGGGAAAATATTATTTTTTTATGATTAATGTTGTAGACGAGTATATAGTAATATTGTCTGCCAGAAACCTTATTTAGTTAAACAATGTAAGGCTCTCCCATGAATATTATGTCAATAATGTCATTCTTATACTTGTTAATATGACTATTACAATAAAAATGTTTGAATTCCTTTGCACAACACTAAAAATCATCGGTGTCGCAAACGCATAAAATTCTTTTTAACCCGCTGCAAAAACGGCCGATATCTTTTATTCAAGAAACACTCGGCCTTCCGTCTTTACTACGCATAAAGATTTTTTATAAAACACACGTAGCTGCGCGCGCTCACCTACATCCTCTATGCACGCGCTAATAAAACCTTTTACAGCCCTTCGTGAAGAAAACGGCTTTATCTCTTCGTTCCCGCTACATCATTCATTGGCACTCCCTTTACGGGACACATGATTTCAATATACGTAAAAAAAAACTGAAAGACTGGTGAGTGATGATTTCAATGTCCCACTTGATTTTCCACTAGCACACAGTAGACAGTGCCGTTTAAATAGTAATTCGGGCCTCGAGAGCCGAACAACGTGATATGCGCAAGAGTTTATTTATTGGAGATGGATGAATGAACCTTCGTTATTTTGACGCGTTCGTCGATACCGGCGCGTGACGTTTAATCAGCTTTTTTTTTAGTCATAAGCGGGCACGGATCTGTTCCCCGGGGATCGTGTACCGCGCCTCAGGGACGTGTACTGTGTACGTGCAACGCAAGCAGTGCAAATCGTTAATCAAGTCGAGCGGAAAATATTAGCCGAGATCGGAGGACCGGAAATTCGTTACCTCTTCACGGGATCTTAATTAATATACATTCGAGTTCGACTTCGTTAAAGGAAGTAATTAGCCAATTCGCTGATTGATATATATATATATATATACACACACATGTTTGATTTCCTCTACTTCTTCCGTGCGGGTCAAGTATCCTACGACTGTACGCAACTCTAATCGCTAATTTGTACGGCCCGTACCGCCATTATAGGTAGAGCGAGCACAGTAGTAATATACTTATAGTAGAATAACTTGCTCAAGTGTATATTTCTATATATTCCGTCAAACTTGACCTCGCGAAAATCAATCGCTCCACCACTTCCGCAACGTACACTCGAGCTGCTACTTCATACCTAATTTAACCATTCCTCTGGAGCTTTTCATTAAGCAAACGTAAGTAAAAATTTATGCTCTTCTGCCGCTCAAAGCTGCTTCAGCAGCATACTACACACGCGCTCGCGCAGTCGGATCCCCGACGCGACGGCTCCGCAAACAACTTCGCTCCGTTGGCTAAATCCGTCGGGGCAATTTATTACGGTGACGCGCTCTTTCACCGTAAGCCGCCGGCACGAGGCAAGTCTCAGAAGTACAAGTAGCGATGGTGTAGTGGAAGCAGGAGTACGGGGGTCTTAGTTGAATCTAATGGGAAGGGAATTCGCGTGCTGCGGACGATGCGAATGTTGATCGAACTTGCGGCGAGAGCAAAAACTAAAG
This sequence comes from Torymus sinensis, assembly GCA_030522985.1. Classification (NCBI taxonomy): domain Eukaryota; kingdom Metazoa; phylum Arthropoda; class Insecta; order Hymenoptera; family Torymidae; genus Torymus; species Torymus sinensis. The sequence goes on from JAPYZP010002316.1 coordinate 25,308, forward strand.
CTAATGCTTGTAGCGTATGTTCTTAGGTGACCTGGTTTCTGGGTAGTGAATGATTAAGGCATCTTGCGACGATTAGTTTCAAAGCGAAATTAATACTTTATAATCAAACCAAAACATAGCTCAACGAAAATAAACAACACAGTGGAAATCTCTAATATAAGCTAAATAGTCCTGAGAAGGGATTGATAAAGCTATAATAAAAAAAAATCTCTAAAATATCAAGAACCTCATCTTAAGGATCTGCTGAAAAAAGAAACCTAATCAAACCCCATCCACCACCCGTAATTCTTCTACCCCGCACCCCATCCCAGTCGCGCACAATGGCCACCTCGTCCAAGAAATCAACGTTATTCCCCAACTCGTTCATTCCCGTTCAACTCCCTCTACTCTTCTTGTTCTTCGCTGTATAAGCTTTTCGCGCTCGCGCCCCGATTAATTGTCCCGGTCCCCAGAGACTGGCGCTCGCGCGTCCGAGCAAGACCGAAGCTTAATTGAATGAAGAAGAAGACAGAGGCTGCAGCAGCAGCACCAGCAGCAACGGAGCCTTTAATCGACAGCGGAGCCTCTAATGATCCCGCTGAAAGCCAGGCGCTGATATATGTATACATGTCTAGTACTGGATGAATAGACTCTATTTGGTTTTGATCCTGGGTGGATTTTTCAAGTGGTTCCTTAGCGGCTCTTTGTGGCTGGTGAGGCTATTGTTACGGATGAGGGATCGGAGTTATGTTCCGTTCCTGAGGACGATAAAGGTGAATTGTTACGTGTGGGGCGCGTAGGTATTTTTAATTGCACCTGTCGTAGAATGAGCGATTATTGAATATCATTTAATATCAACAAGCACTTATTGATAATTGCCTAATAATGTGCTTTTTTCTTTTAAACTCCAACGTTAATCCAATATCAATTGAACAATTTGTAAAACATTTCTTAGACTGACAAGGACTGTCCGCTCTGGAACAGGTTCGAAATGAAAAGTCATTTCTGCGATGGAGTGGAACGAATTCCCGTTAAACTTACTCAAACATATTCAGAATCAAAACATTATTCTATATCATCCAAACTATAAATACCTCACCCCATTCACCTCACTCTATTATCGATGCATTATCGATCACGAAATTAGTGCATTCAAAATTTAACGTACAAATCCTCACCCGAAAAATACTCTCTATCTCTCCCTCTACCCCCCTCCCCCTCCCCGTGGAATGGAAGAGCTCGAAACATCTATCTATTTACCCCTGTTCACTCGCGCCAATGAACAGCCATTCTATAGACCTCCGCCCCGTTTGTTCGACGCGTAGCAGTTCTCTCCGGTCTTCTTCTTTCTCGCAACTTCTTTGTCGACCGCGATTAAAGTGGACACACACTTTACTCACGCTCGCGTCCATTCAATTCTGCAAAAGCTCGCAACACTGCGTTATATATATGAGGGGTTTCACGTCAACTGCCCCAGCGAGGTTTTTGAGATATAAAATGTTTTGTAGTTTTTGAAGGTGAAAATGGAAAATTTCGGAAACGTTCCTTATCTCTCTGTCTCTACACAGTTAAAAATTCCTAATCTAAACTTCACACATGTATGTGAAATAGTCTTACGAATGCGTATATTATAATTTAATACATGTACATTAAAACTGTTTTAAAATACGCATTTTAAAATTAAAATACGTGTATTAAAAATTTCTGCACGTACGAGTAACAATTCAAAATATATATTAAAATTTCCTTAAATTTAAAACATATTCAATCACATTTATTAAAATTAGTAACGGTATTGCGATTTCAAAATATTCTTTTGAACGTAACAATCAATTTGAAAGATCAATTCACAAATTTATGAATGTTTTTGAATAAAAATTCAAAATGTTTATTCAAAATTGCTTGAAATTTATAACATTTTTAACAGATGCATGTTAATTTTCCGCATTGGGAATGAAACGCAAGGCACTTCATCAGTGTCGCGCGATAGGTTTTCCAATAGCGCGCGTGCAAACGTCAGAGAGATAAGGAACGAGGAGCAAGGACGCTATCGGTGGTACTTTTTCGGGAGTTGTTGGAGTTAACGAGTTCGTGTGTTTTCCGTTTCTCCAATCAAGTCGACATTTGTAATGTGCCTCACCCGAAGACAACGACGCCGACGACGGTAGCGGAAAGTGGGTGGCGATTAATTTCGCGCGTGTCCTTTGGCACGGCGTCCTCGAAGCGACGACGCACTAACTAACTAACCAGACAATGCCAAGTAATTAAAGATTCATTATTCCGGTATCGCTGTAATCCACTTCCTATCGAGCTATCTTAATGGACCGAGATACCGGATAAATACGCGGCGAAAGACGTCGTGCTTTAATTGCAACGACGGCTGAGGAGTAGACGTCAGAAGCAATTCATCATCGAACGCCGGCCCGGAATGTTTATTCCCCCTATACCGGAAGAGATAGCCGACTAGCGTTTTTCGACTTTTGTGTTTTTTTCTTTTCGCGTGATCAATACGGAGAGGGAAAAAAGAGTTTTCTTTTAACAGCGTTTCCAGCCAGCGAAATGATGCATTGCTTATTGCCCGGTAGCTGAGAGCTGTTTGGAATGAAAATTCCAAGTGAAGAGGGGGAGGGGGGAGGGGCAGAGAAAAGTTGGTTGGCGATTTATGTTATTTTCTTGTCGATGGTTTCCTGCGCACCGCGCATTCCGTACGGGAAACAGGGTCTTAGTTTTGAAAAGCGCGAGGTAGTATACCTACTACTATGCGCTGTTCAGTGTGTAATACATTGACTGATGATTGATTACAAATGTCTTACAGTTTTATATTCAACGGTTTGAATTGCTACTAACGAATATGATTTCTTTTCTGTTTCAGGTGAGTAACCTAATCTATGGCTTCGTTTTTTTCCTGAACGTTTGAACGTAAGTAAAAAATGCCCGACGCTTATCATATACCATTTACTCTATACAGACATGAACCAGTACCCAAACGAAATAGTATATAGAATATTTAAAGAAATTTTAGTTATACGTGAAACGAAAACATTCTTGGCATCCAAACAATATTTCTGATATATTTCAAACTATAAAAATGATATATGGAGCATGATATTTTCGTTTTCAAAATTTTTAACGGAATTTATCATAGAAACAAACAAGAAGTATATATCAAAAGTATCCAGACGCTTAAAAGAGCTGCGAAATTTTTTAAAACAAAAATATCACACTATATTACAATGTTTATAGCCGTGAACATCATTATTTTTTTTTTTTTTCTTTAATTTTAATTTCAGACCTTTTTAAAGCCTATGTCCAACTACTACACAATTTATGCCGTGAAAATTCATCGCTGAAAATAGTTTCGAAAAAAAGTTCGTAAAATCAATACCAACGGAAGCAGTGGAAAAAGACAAACTTACCAACTCATACGGATATAGGCGCTTGCCCGCGCGCCTTCGAAAAATCAACATTCGCCTGGCGGAATCTAAAATCACATCCCCCTCCCACCCGTTAAAACCAGGTCGCGAGCACTTCCACTCGGCCGAATCCATCCCTCCAGTGTTCTCAAAAGAAGAACTCGTCTAATATCTCCCCTCTCGCTCTCTTCTAGCCTATAAAACATTTATGCTCGCCCCCCTCCACGTAGACGCGTGCTCTCTCTCTCTCTCTCTCTCTCTCTCTCTCTCTCTCTCCCTCTCTCTCCCCCATTAGCCGAAGCGTTTGCTCTATAATGTACCGACGCAACAAATGGACGAAACCTTTGACTCTGGCGAGGATGAGAACCCTCGAAAATCCCTTTCATCAGTCCGCCTCTCGACTCTTCATTTATCTTCTCGTATAACGATGCGGTCGCCACTATACGCGGATATTTCACTTACGCCGTTTCGGCGAGTCACGGTGTTTGATGAAAAATCTCGGCCGAGTATAGTCGCGCGCACGCGCGCGTGTGTATTGGTGTTTCTTGGCCGGGGAATTGAAGCCGCATTATTGGCTGTTTTTTAGCGAATACTGGCGCGACGGCGAGACGGTTAGACGATGTTTTTGTTTTTACCGGTTATTGTTGTGATAGATGATGGGGCGCGAAGGGGGTCGGGAGGATAAAGTGATTGGGTGCTTCGACGCGAGTGATAGATCTGCGTGAGAAATCATGGTGGCGAGAGGTATGCAATTTTCGAAATTGAAATTGTCTTTTTATTTCGGACTTAACATCAAGTCGCAATTTTATGGTTTACAAATTTGGTTATATATAGCAATGTTATATTACGCGTAAAATCTAAGTCTTAGGAATTAAACTTCTGTGACAAAAATGGAAATTCTTATAATGATTGTTATAAAGATTGTTCTATTTGGCATACAGCAAATAAACGGAACTAGAAATTTGCAAAAAGTCAAATTTATTTTTGTTTTTATAAAGGGATTATTGATCCATTAAAGAATGATTTCTCTAAAATGTAATCAGAGCTAATCCATTCAGTCAATCGAAAAGTAAGTATTTGCAATACTAATGAATATTCGATTGATCAACTAAGGAATAATTTCTCTTCTCTGCAAATTTGAATCAGTGAAATTCACGTGAAAATCAATTGTAAGTACACCAAATCAACTGACATTTCAGACAAATTATTAGTTTTCACTGAATATTTCAGTTAATTTGGTATACTTATAACTGATTTTCAGCGATTCCACTGATTAAAATTAAGAGACTTCAAAGGTATAATGAAAAGCAAATTCAATTAATTGAACAGCATTTGCAATACTATAAATGAATGTTCGAAGTTAAAGAATAATGTAATTTTGAATGGCAAATAATTATTAGGTAGCAGAACAATAACCAACAATTTTCAATACGAACAGAAGAATCAACCATACGTTCCCACATTCTCGATCCGAAAGAAAATTTCATCTCGAATCCCTCCTCATACCCCTCACAAAAAAGAAAACCCTTCTTTCCAACGTGTAATTCCCTCTCTCGCCAGCTCCACACCTCCGCAAAGTAATCCTGGCGCGCGGGTGCGCGCGCGGGCAGACAGAGAAGACGAGATCGCGCGCGACTACTGGCGCTGAATGGGTCTGGGGAGGGGGCGATTAACGCGGAAAATATGCGACCGCAAAATTTGCATGAGGGATCTTTATTGCCCCGAGGGAAAAGCGCCGAATCTACGTCGACGGCAGCGGCCGACCATCAGCTCCGTACGTGCCACATTAACTCCCCCTCCCATTCCCTATCTTTCCTTTTCTTTCTTTCTCTCTCTCTCTCTCTCTCTCTCTCTTCCCTCCACGTACGTATACGTGTGTGTGTATTTCGATCGCTGCTCGCTCCTGACGTTTTTACCGTCCCGGCGTCCATCTTGCGCAGAGTCGGGCGAGGGCGCGCTTTGCGCTCTCAAGTATAGCTAGGTACACTGCAGACGAAGGGCCGAGAGGTCGTCCCGGGGCTCTCTATGCCTTTTAATGCAGTCGGCGCGCAGTAGGTACGTTTGTTATTCTTTATTCGGGGGGGCTTTTACGGACCGCCGCTGTGCTTCGTGTCTACGCCGGGCCATATTTATGCTATATCTATATGTAGTTTTTTTGTTCAAAGGACCGAGGTTTTTCTTTGCGGAGTAAGATTCTGCGGGCTTTGGCAAGGTACGGAATTCCGTTTCAATTAAAGGAGCACGACCGTTGAGGGATTGACGCTTTAGAAAAATCTGAAATTCGGCAGCTAGGTAGATTTTAGTTTAAAAATGGCTGAGTTAAATTTTGAGTGATCTTTGGGAGCGCGAGAAAAAAAGTTATAAACATTTCAATTTTCATTATACATTTAACACAGGGCTTATGGGAAATCGCACATTTTTCTCTTTCGTTCTATAAATTGTACAACATTGACAGTGTTTCGACTTCGCTCAAACTTGGCAGGGTAATAGTGAACAAACTAACGAACAGTTTCAGTGCTTAATAATAAACATTAGGAGTCTATGAGTGCAGTTAAATCTGACGGAAACATGAGAGGTAGTGCTACAGAATGGCGAAAGAGGTTAGGAACGTGTATGTGCACTCGCTTGACTAGCTACCTACCAGCTGTACTACCTTAAATATTTGATAGGAATGTGTCAAAAATAGCTTTTTTTAATATCGCCCTAATAAACGTCATTTTATGTATTCTAATTGTTTCTTCAAATTGCACCTACTACACTTTTGACGAGATTTTTCTCATTTTCCCCTCCCTTTATCTTTTTTCACTATAGTGGTATCAGGCGCGCTTCACACACCCTTAGAAATTTTCATGTGTATTCCCGCCACGTTTTGCGCTCCAGGTAACTGCGCGTGCGCGGGTGCCGTCTTTATCTACCATTCTGACAATCTCCTTTTTAAGAAACGATAATTTTCCCTTTACATCGCGTAAAACTTTATTTTATATCACGAGTATTTGTCGCACTACTTTTACAGCGATACACATAACCGTTCTGATGTAAAATTTGTAATTCAACTCAGCTAACAATATTGTTAGAGTTATAATAACGTTTATTGTATAAAAATCTTTATAATCATTCTTTTTTAGTAGTGGTTACATACTACATCGTAGTTATATCTATCATAATTATATATTTCAAAATACTGCCACAGTACTATAATATTCTTACCTCTAATCTAAAATAAAAAAAAAGCATTTATATTAACCATACATAATCTACATTTTCAATATTTCAAACACCCGACATATCCCCACTCTCACATTTTCCTGAATAACATAAAAAACAAATTCAACCCTACCTAATCGTAAGTCTAATCCCAAATCAAAACCCAGCCCCTACCGCTTCATTTTTCTTTTTCGCGCTCTCTCCCTCTCTCTCTCTCTCCACATCTTTCTCTCTCCATTCTCCACCAGCGCCCGCACGATCGCGCGTCATACCGCGTACGCGCGATTCATCAAAAACATCTTAAGCGGGTTTTACCTCGTTCGCGTGATTGGAAAAATATCGTGCGCGCCCACGAGCGGATGCGCGCTATAGCGATCTTTACGGTCTTACGTGCCGCGCTGATAAAATAATTCTCGTCGGATCGGTGGCGGAAGAGGCCTGATGTGTTTTTCATTCTGCCGGCAGTTTGATGGGAATTTGAAATTTTCAGAATAGTTAGTACATCTCTCTAAATTTGAATCAGTGAAATTAACTGTAAATCAGTTATAAGTGTTCCAAATCGACTGAGATTTCAGTTAATTTTTAGTTTTCACTGAATATTGCAATTGATTTGGCTTATAACTGATTTTTCGTGAATTTCTCTGATTGAGAGGGTAGATTCATTCGTTTATTTTGTTTCTTTTTCCTCGTTGTTGAAAATGCTTCGAATTTTTAGTCTGCAGAGCTCACGAATTTTCATGAATTGAACGTCGAACCAATGTATTGTAATACATTTATCGTGGGTTTTTAAACCATTATTAGAAATTCCTCATTTAATTACAATAAATTGTATTGGCGCACTTTTTTTATTGAAAATTAATACGTTAATACGCCAAATATTATATAACGTATGAAAGGTTTTCACGAATTCAATTATTGTTAAATCGAATAACATACGACATTCCTCGCTGTACATACACAATAAAACGTTCAGCAAAAATATGTGATAAATATCGACTATAATATTGTTACTTGATTAAACTTCAAAATAATTAATTTCAACGCATGCACGACGGTTATTAAAGCAGTTCACCGGAACTCACTATAGGCACCACGCCGTCCAATAATAATATCACGCGAAGGGCGCAACGTCTCTCTCTCTCTCTCTCTCTCTCTCTCTCTCTCTCTCTCTCTCTCTCTCTCTCTCTCTCTCTTCCAGATACATATATGCATTAGTTAACCCCATATGCGTTACCATATTAACCTTCTCGAAAATACACACACACACACATACGCGCGCGCGCACACACGCGTATACATCCTAATGGATCACTCTCATCTGTCACTCGGGAGAACCGTCTCTATACATATATATGTACGCTCTCGTTTCATTACGCGTGTAAAACATAAAATCAATTATAAGCGAGTATAGGTATGATCCGGCACGTATATAATTCCACCCTCTCCCTCCCTCTTGCTCACTTTCTGCTCGCGCGCCAAACGTCTTTTCCAGCGCGCCAAAGTAATTTAATACGACGTTTACCGATAAAATCCCTCTCCACTCCCCCCCGTCCCACTCGATACGCCACGTTAAGCGTATAAATAACTCGGCTTGTTCGTGGGAGAGGGGAGGGTTTCAGGAGCAAGTACTGCTCCCCCACGCGGCGCGAGCGCGCTGGGATATTGGAAAATAAATAACGAAATGATACACTCGCCCGGACGCCTTTAGCGGCAGAGCGGCTCGATGTTTATTTAAAGCAAAGTGGTGTGTATCGGATTTTTGAGAATGACGCGGGCCGCGGCTGTTCCCGCTACTACTGCTATACTCGTGAATAGTATACAAACGTGGGGATTTTATGGCCCTGATGTAGTTATCATGGGCTTTCAGGTGGATTGATAATAGGCGGCATTAAAGGGTAGGATACATAATCGGAGGACGAACAGCGAGTTCTTCGATTTAAAAGATAATAAGTGATACATCGAATAAACGGAATCACATTTGAAGATGTAAAAGAACTATTATCCACATAACAACGCGAATGTAAAGGACAAATCTCAAAAAGACACATTTCCCATCTGTACATGTATATTATACACATTTTTAACAGCTTACGGAAGAATCCCTTTCATCCAGCTCCATTCGTCATTTCCGAACGTGTACACCAATTCGTCCGCGAAACTTTCCCATCCGCACCGCAGTAAAAATCCAGCGCTCCACTTTGTATATACTTCAATCAGCAGTAGTAGCAGCAACAGCAGCAGCGCACGCAACTTTACCGCAAAATCCCGGAGCCCCAAAAAACTCTTCCGGAGTTCAATAACCTACAGCCAGCGCGAGCGCGCGCGCACACAGCAGCACACGTGTCCCGTCGTCCCCTTGTCCTCGGCGACGATCGATGGCCGTCACACCCGTCGTCCCCGTAGTTCATGATTTCGAAAAATTTCGCTAGTTCGCCCGACGACGTCGCCGAGGGAAAAAGCTTTTATATACGCGCAAGCAAGAAACGCGACTGTCGTAACGGCACGCCGGGGACGAATAAAACTGAGCGGAAATCCGCGGGTCGACTGCGCTGGGCGTGCGTATATATGCGTGTGACACGGGAAATAGGGGAGAAAAAGTGGACGAGCATTAGGCGATGAGTCCGGAGAATTAGGCGAACGTAGAGAAGCGGTTCAAAGTTTTTTTATATTAAAATTTTAATTATTCAGCTACCCACTTCGTTAATTTCACTGCATATACAAAAGAAACACACGTTTTTCATTAACAATTCACAGGGATATATCCGCTAATATTTAATTCTACGGCGATTTTTTTTTTCCAATACGCATCTTATACCACTGCGTTGTGCTTTACGAATACGACGATCACGCCAATAAAACTTGTTCTTAACGATATCATCAACTACGTCCACATTTCCATCAAAATGAAAATTAGAAGCACACTCGCCTCTTGAACAAACTCCACCCTCTCCCATCCATCCACTGATCAATTGCCAACCGCCCTTAAATATTTATCGTCTCACTTTGCAGCCCGGCAACCCTCCTAGTGCCCCCTCCTGCACACTCTCCTCTCGGCATAATCAGAAAACCGCCGTCATTAGACTTTCGGATGATAATGCACGAAACGCAATAACCCCCCACTACCCTCATCCATTCTCTCACAGCAACGTCGTTGAATTTTCAAAACGCGGTCTCGAAAGAACAAACAACATCCCTCCCTGCCCCTCGCGCCTCTGCTTTGATGCCCGAGCTGCTCTCGGTGGTTGTCGTAATTTAAAATCCACTTTGCCGATTCGCTCGACTTTACGAGAAATTCGCCGTCTAAACGAAAGGCTGTAGCTGTGGCAGCAGGAGCAGCAGCAGCAACAGCGACGGAGCCTCAACTTTGTATACACGAGCAAGAGGGAGAGAGAGATAGAGAGAAAGCGGTAAAAGCCTTTGATTACGCATTTACAAAGTCACGGCGTCGCCGAGTTTAAGGAGAATGGACTTGTTAGACACCGCGCCAAAGCGCAGCTAGAGGAGGGTAGTTGTGTTGGTGTATATATGTAGTGTACATGCATATATGTATACACCGGCAAAGTCCTTTTCCTCAACGTCTTTCGACGCCCGCGTGTTGACTCTTTATCTTAGCTTCTCGATGCCTCGCCCGGGCTGTTTGTGTATGTGTGTGTGTGTGTGTGTGTGTGTGTGTGTGTGTGTGTGTGTGTGTGTGTGTGTGTGTGTGTGTGTGTGTGTGTGTGTGTTAATTGCAATTAATGTGTAGGTGAATATTCTGCATGTATATTAACCAAGGAAGGGCGTAAATTCACTTTGCTCGATATACAACGTTTAAATTTTTTGTTGCGAGTTTTTTTTTTGTTCTTTCTTTTTTTTTTAGTGACAATGGAATTTCGAAACTTCAGAAACATTGCACGCACGGTGCGCGAGAGGAGCAATGGGATATGTACGCGGAAATACAGTCTGCCTGTGACACGCTAGACTTTCTGCAAATGTGATACGAAAAAATGAGCGGTACAAAATGTAAACATGACGCGCGCGAGAATGTAGGTATATCTATATACAGCGTATTTATTTACAGTGCCGTGTCGAATTAATGTCTAAATTAAAATGTCGTTTTTCTATGCGATACTAGAATGTAACATTTCGACGTGGTTATTCCCGTTTCATAATAGTTTTATTTCAACCTGCAATGTATAAACAATACGCCCGAAAGCTTTGAAAAACCATTGTATACGCGTTCACTTCAATCGAGCGCCACTTCAGCAATTAAAAAATGCGCGTTAAACATAAAACTCGGTAGGAAGTCCAACCCTTGAGGGGGAAAAAACAGACCTCACATACTCCGCCTCGTAAACCTGCCCCTTACAAAACTACTACCATTACGCGCCCTCCGGCTCAACTCTTTAAAACTCGGTACGACAATACCGGCCTCGACTAGTTTGCAACCTCTCTCTCTCTCTCTCTCCCTCTCTCTTTCTCTCCCTCCCTCTCTTCCACCCTGACACGATACATCCCTCCCTACGAGAAATAAATCGCCCGCCTTATTGGACTGCTATATCGAGCGCTATATATACACACCACGCGCTCCTTGCAGGTGCTGCAATAAAATTCTTCGTCGCGAGCGCCCAGCTGTAATTCTCGTCGTCGCCTTTCATCGCGACGCGTGAGAAATGAAAAAAGAAAAGCAGTGGAAGGTAAAGTCGTCCTCCCTTCTCTGCGTAGTTGTGTATAACCCAGGCGCCTGAATCTATTATTTCCGAGAGCGAGCCCTGTAATACTTCCGTGTTTTTACTCGAGTAGAGAAGCGAGAGAGAGTGAGAGGGGGGGAGAGAGAGGCAAGTCTTAATGCTTTGCTGTCCAATGCGCCTTATGCAGTTTTTATTCATGAATCGCTAGGTGCGGAGAAAGAGAGTGAGAGAGAGAGAGAAGGAGAGAGAGAGAGAGAGAGAGAGAGAGAGAGAGAGAGAGAGAGAGAGAGAGAGAGAGAGAGAGAGAGAGAGAGAGAGAGAGAG
>JAPYZP010002317.1:0-13724 GCA_030522985.1 Torymus sinensis
CAATTCGCGCGGGCACGCGAGCGCGATTCTCACAGCGGCGCGCTCAACATAACCGGAATGCGTTATTAAACACCCACCTGAGTCTTGTCGTCCTCGGCGCGCGCAGATTTGCTACTCCAAGACGGATGACTCGCGCCCGCGGCTGCTTCTCTCTTTTAAGCCTTTTAAAGCGCTGTATATATACGCACGCCTACGCGACGCGAGAATATAAGTACGTATTTGTTTGTCTAATTAGTCGATGGGTGCAGCGTGTATGTAAAAGGCGCCTCGATGCACACAGAGTCATTTGTGCGCGCGCACCGTTGCGGTTACATGTGTCGCGAGCGCGCCGGTATGCCAATTAAAGACGCCGCGATTATTTAGTGGTATGCGAACGGCCTCGTACTTGAGGAATGCTCGGAGTTGTTTAGAAAGTACATTGTTTCTAATAAATCACGGGAGTGTATTTGTTAATATGACAGCTTGGCCGATTGTCTTTGGCTTTCCACTGTCTGCCGAGCGAGTGAATACGTATTATAGCAGCTTAATACACTTGGTCTAATTAACCGTTGTAATATATAAATATAAAAAGATATTTTTCTCGAAAATTTATATTGCTTGCTAAACATAAGAACTTTGCAATTTTATATGAGGAATTAAGGATTGTATGTATTAATAAATCAATAGTGAGAATTTACAATAATCTCGTTTAATACAATATGAAAATTTAAATATTAAAATCAATTATAGTTCAATCTATAAAAAGCTACATAAATATGGCATTCTATTTTATAAATATTAAATAAGCAGTCCAGTCAAATCTAATAATAAATCCGTTAAAATCAACTGCTGCAAATAAAAAATTCTTTAACATATAAAATCTTTAAATATTTTATAATACTGTACGTCAAAGTCCACTACATTTCAAAATAGATTTTACGTATTTGAAATAGTACGAGGAAAGAGCATTGACAAATAATATTCGAAAGTACAGCCTACGTTAATCACAATTCGAAATATTAAAATTGACATTGCAAATAGGATAATCAGGATACCCCTCGTAAAAGCGACGCGAGTGTAACTCACTGGATCCCGAATCCCTTAATATAAATCAAATGAACTCCTTCAATAACTGCTTCGTTAGCAGGTCAGGGTAATTAGCAAAGTATCGCCTTAACGAAGTCGGAGGAAGAATACCTAATGAATAAAGCGCCGTTATGCCGGAGTGAAAGAGACGCGAAAGCGGCATAATCTGCGCGCGGCCCCGCGCGATTGCGTGGCCTCCCAAGTACAAGCCGATAAGTAAGTCGTTAAGTTACACTCCACTCTCCCTCTCTCTCTTCGTCATTTTTCTCTCTTACTCACTACACTCGCGCGCCAAAGTATATAATGATTGTCTTTCTACGATTGTCGGCGCACAAATCGCCCTCGCTAAAAGTGAGCAAGGATCAGAGGTGAAGACTAGACATGGTTTTAATGATGCAATTAATAACACCCGTAATGCTCATACATCTTTTAGCATTGGAGTTGCCGGGGCTCTGAAAAAGCCTCGGGAATTTGTATTTTTTTTTTCTAAATTTTTTTACAAACGAGATATTGAATTGTAAAATATGGGCGATTCGTATTCAATTGCTTATTAACGTTTGTCTTTAGGGTATTATAGCTATGTAGTATTAATCTTGACTTTGTAATAGAATAATAATAGCGTTCGTCAATCCTTACAATTATTGCAATGGGAAAATACATCTTTGCCAAGGAATAACTTCTTACACTATTTATTATCGATTTTTTTTAAACTCTAAATGTATATCTAAAATGATTAGGTAAGATAATTATTGTCAGCTTGCGTGTGAAGCGCCAGGCAAACAAAGAACGAACGTATGAGAAGGTGAGTTTCGAGAGATAAAGTGAGAAAAAATTGTAATTCTGGTAGCACCTGTAGAAAAAAAACAAAGGAAGACTTTGTCGAATGAATTTATTTATTCTTTTTATTATGTTTATAATTTAAGTACATTCTAATATAAAATTCGTTATTATTTGTTTGCGTGTTACTTTCACACAATTCTAACAGCCCCTACTAATAGAGTCAGTACTATAAACATGTCAATCGCTTACAACACACCCCCCGAAAAATATTGTAAACAGACTAACGCACAGCGCCATATCCCCCTCGAACAAATGTCGCATAATGTCCATAAAATCGGGCAAAACAATCGCGGAAAAGCTATACATCCGCTCGGGGGCCCAGGCACACGCATATTCACTGCCTCTGCCATCAATATATTACGGGGCCACGCAACTCCCCGAGGAGCTTGAGCGAGGCTCTCGCACGGGCGCGTGTGCTCGCGAGAAAAAGAAGAAATGAGCCGCGTCGGACGAATGCACGGCGATCCGTCATGTCCGCACAAAGGCGGCGGCGGCGGCGACTCTCGTTCCCCTCTCCCCCCGCGCACGCTCGTAATCGCGCGACACGGAACGGCAATCCTCTCGAGGTGAGCACCACCACCGCCGCCGTTGGGATAAATCGACAGGATATAGTCGTTGAGTCGTGATATTGCCGGGGTGTTGGGCGGCCGAAGGGGGACACGAGAGCGCAGCATTGTCGAGGAAGAATGCGCTCTTTATTTGGATGCTGTTGCGACATTGTCGACACTTCCGGGCGCGACGCACGCGAGCGAGCAGCGCGTTTTTTCTCCGGGCGGACGCGACACCCCCGTGATCGACGAGCTCTCTCGCCGGGCGCAAAAGCTGTTATGGATATGTATGAGCTTGCAGGATGTACAGCGAAGGAGACGGGACGGAGAGGAGAAAAGCCCCGGGAAATTTTCAATTTTCGTGAGTGGGAGAGAGGAAGAGAGGCCGGTTGATTAATTGCACGCGAGCGTCCGTTCACTATTTCTGTTTATTTCGTTTCACGAAGAAATGTTAATATATTTTATAGAGCGCGTATGAGGTATAATATTATATATTTCTGTTTTTAAAATGATTTTACGTTGTTTGATTATGGTAGTAACCAAAAATTTTGATTTCATCGTTAAATGAAGGGTCGAATTCCCTTTGATAATCCTTTCTGTTGTATGTTATTTTTATAAATTTCTCGCTGCATAAAATATATTTGTATAAATTATAGCAAACCTCAAAGAGAAGCTCTTTTAAGCTTTCTCCGCATGTAAATGATATTCACACTCAGAATCCATAAAAGTTCAAAAAGCTTTTTACTATACGTATATGGTATCGGTGGCTTTCCATCGGATAGATATATAATGGAATTAATTGATGTTTCTGATTGATTATATTCTGCAATTCACACAGGAAAATAACATTTATCGTAAATACATAAAGTAATTTCAGAAATGGATTCTATAATACTAAAGATTTTACTTACTAAAGCATTCAATTTCAAGTATTTGATCTTAGCCAATTTTAATGCATTTTCCGCAATTTTAATATCAACTGCTTTCAATTTAGTGGAAAACTACATTTAATGGAAATAATTCATGTTCGGCATCTCTTAATTTACTCACATGAATTTTCATTTGAAATGCAATAAATTTTATTATTAACCTACTTCGACAGGAGTTCCTCCATTCGATTTTTGTTTGTTCATTTTTTTTTTTTTGTTTTTCTTTTGTTTATTATTCCGAAACTACTCGACCGATTAGGTTGAATTTCTTTTTAAAAGAAAAGTAATTCGGTGCCAATTCGGTGTGTATTCAGTGTGTATCCAGTGTAATAATGTTATAAATATATTGTAGATAATTATACATTCTCATAAATATATGGTTATTAAATAATTGTTTACATATTATAAAAATGGGAATTATACTTCGAATTTTGATTTTTTTAGTGGTAAAAGTCATCCTCTTTTGTTAATTTTAATAAAATGTCGTTGAGTATTGATTTGATCATTTCTTTCTCTTCTATAATTTCTAATTCTGTTAAAAAACTTTCTTCGCTAATTTCTTCATATTTATCTAAATTACTTTCTAATTTTTGTCACAACCTTTAACAACTAAATATTACATTGAATTTTTTTTTTATTAATATCAATATAGTTCTACTTATTATCAAATACTTACATTTTAGCATCATTATTATATGGGTTTTCTTCAAATAAAGTTTCTTCCTATTGAATTTAGTTGTTTTACATAGTTACCTTTACTTCCTCTTAAATTATAAATACTGTAAACTTGATTTTCTTTGAGTGTAATTTTCATATAATCACCCCGTAATGTTAAATTTATCTGTTAAAATTTGTAGATAATATTATCATCGTTAAATGTGAAGTTCATTTTAAATAAATTTATCCTAGTAATTACGTTGATTAATTGCTCTAATAAACACATTTTTAAATTTATTAACTTTTAGAGGACCAACATTTAGGGTATTTATTCTAAGAAAATGCATAAAAAATGTATTTTATATCATGAATTGACTATGTTTAAGTGTCGATCTTTGTTCGAGTCATTATATTGGCTTTCCGGTTCTCTAAATGTTAATATTAAATTAACATTAAAATAATGTATATCAAATAATATGTCAAATTTGGTACCTTTGTATTATTTTTTTAAAAATATACAATATTGTTATTTTTGCTTCTTCAAAGAGGAAAAATGTTCGTATGTATGTGTGCGTGCGTGCGCGTGTGCATGTGAGTGCGTGTGTGTGTGTGAACTGACGATAATTTTTAAATCCTTCGATCGATTTTCATCGGAAAAAGCTTATTCTCTTCGTTGTGGAGGAGAATAAAAAGAACATAGCCTATTTTTCGATTTAATCGATTTGCTATTTTTTATAACCAAAAAACGATTCTGAATTTCTTGTTTTTTTTTCGATTTTTTAATGTGTTACAGCTATACA
The DNA here is from genome assembly GCA_030522985.1 of Torymus sinensis. Classification (NCBI taxonomy): domain Eukaryota; kingdom Metazoa; phylum Arthropoda; class Insecta; order Hymenoptera; family Torymidae; genus Torymus; species Torymus sinensis. The sequence continues at coordinate 4,840 of JAPYZP010002317.1, forward strand.
TTTTTATTGAAAGGCCTTTAAATTACCTACACTTTCTTTTTTTTAAATTTAAATTTTCTTTAGTCTGCCATTTGTTATTGATGGAAAATTTCTAAAAGAATATATTTTTTTTCTAAGCGAAATTATTAATTTATTAATAATAATTTTTAAAATAATTTGTAACGCAAATAATATATATATATATATATATAATATAACGGCGGTTTTCCTCAGTGTACACTTTATTTAAAATATTGCTTATAAATTATAATTATTTTATAAAGGGTTATTTCAATAACAGTAATACAGATTGATAATGCCCATCCACAGGCCAAAATAAAGAAAGCAACTATAAACATTTTTTCATGTGTAGCCTTTTGATGCTTAGAACTATCTTCAGTATTTTTTAAATGATAACGTTTCTCACAGTTGAGAAAAAAATTGAAGAACCCTCCTTCACTAGCCCTCAGTAAGAGCCGATCAAATCTACGTAGAAGTGGCCAATCTTCTCTGAATAAAAAGCTTCCTTGCGTTTCGAAAAAGCTATTCTTCGATATGTGCAATGTTTCGCTTTCGTACACGAGATACCTCATACTAAGCTTTCCCATCGCACAAGCTATGGGGCTACCATTTTTAATACGTCCAATGCATTCCATAAAGTCGATAACGTAATATTTAGCAGAAAGTTGTTTATCTGCGGTCATTAAATCACTATAAGAAGAAGAGCTTCCAACAATCAATTTCGATTTGATTAAATCGTCAAGCGAATCTATGGTTGGCGCACGATCTGGTACAGTGGTGAATGCTTGTAGATAGCATTGCATTAGAATATTTACATAAAAAATACCAAAAATAAATAAAATGAACAACATTTTATTTGACCAATCTAGCGGCGTTTTCAGAGTGGAAACATTTGTGAATATGCGAATAAATTCTAAAGAAGCTGCCATCGCTGATTGTTTCAAAACATACTTTAGCGAAATAACCGATACCAAGCAACACACATGAAAACATATCCAAAATTGTAAAGTAAAAATTCGAAGAAATTTTTCAAGATAGCCGACATGGCCTTTTATCGATGCAATGTATAAGCCACTTGAACCAAAGGGATAGGTTTTTGCCGGATAGTTTAGTGTTAACATATGTGAATCGAGTTGAACATCTACTGTACCATATAATACATCTTTTAAAGAATCTTGAGGTTCTCCATTCTCATCTATAGATCCAATCGATGATCCAAGTTTAGTTGTGGCCGTCAAATTCATATGTATTAAAACCATTGCGATTAGACCGTAATTCAATCCCGTATACTTGTTAAAGCCAGTTTTATTATTATCAATGCGCAAAAAGTGATTATCCTTAAAAGTTAAGACCGTTCTGATATTGTAACCATTTAAGTATACTGATTTGTCAAAATATAAATTCTCGCATGATAAATAATCTTTGGAAAGTTAAAAACATAAATTAATTACTATCGATTCAAAATCAGAATAATTATTTTAGAGCTGATGTATATTATAGTATACTTACTTTGTTCAATCAAGGACTTGCTTGACTCAGAAAGTAAATGTTGAAGTAAGGTCCAACAGTTTCTCAAGGAACAATCAACCATCGCTGTGTCCCAGAATTTAGGGGCTGCATTGCTGAATGGATTAAAAGAATAAAGAGCAAATGTTTGATTCGAGTATCGACAGATGTACAAGGCAGACAGAACGTTGAAATTCCACAAAGTTTTTAAGAAGTCACGCGCCTGATGACAACTAGTTTCTAAGTCCTGGTTAATTATCAGGAAACGTGCATTGTGGTTCCACCAAATGGTATTCCTCAATTCTTCTAATATTATTGCAAAAGCTTCAGTTGATGAAACACTTATAACAACATTAGATACAGGGTAAATTTGTATATTGAAATGGGTTTCGTTAAAGTTCCAAACTTTTCGTAAACGTTTATACTTGTGCAAGTCAAATTTTTCATTAATATTGATCACATGTACAAGATCACTGAATTGCAAATTTATGTTTGAATTAGATGAATTTTGCAAATCCTTAAGAAGTATAGTTGTGCTACTGTCTTTCTCAAAACATTTCTCTATAATTGTTCTCTATTGTAAAGTAAAAAATAATTTTTGTGATTTCGAATATATTTAATGAGATGTGTGTTAACGAGGAATAGAAAATACTTACTAAAATTTCTGTTTCGCCACTAGTGTTTATAGAAGTAAGAAATCTAGTATCTTGAGATTCTATTTCTCGATAAAGTAAACTTAATAATAATTTCAATAGCCAGATATTTGCAATAAAATATTTTATTTGCATTTTCACATATCTTATGCGTCCTTCTTTTACTCTAAATTTTTTAGAAATGGTCGAATTTTTCTCTGACACGGAAAATAGAAAAACGTAAATAGAAATTTACTACATAAACACCAAAAATACTATAATTTCCTACATTCGTGAACTAATTACTGCATGAATATTTAATTATTTTCAAATCTGACTAATAACATAATCGATGTAGCTTCGTCCTAGAGGAAGCATTAATGTAAAACAAAGTTTTCATGAAAAGGTTTTGGAAATGTTGTTTACCACGTTATTTTTGACACTTTGTGTGATAAGTGCCACTTATGCGCACACTTGCTGCACGTAAACTTGGGAATAAGTAGTAATTAATGCATGGTGTATCAAAAAGCAATCGTCGATACACGTGATAAATATGATCCTCGCACGTGTGTGATTGCTACCCCTTGCATCTCTCTGGCAACAAATTCCTCACACTCGTACAAGAATCATTTTTACGCATTAGTAATGAAATACACTTAATTCCAAATTCCGATAACAAATTAAAATATATGCCATAAAAAATTTCATTAAGATATCTCGCTAGCGGTAATAGAAAATGAAAAAAAGGTGAAAAAATATGGAAAGATGTGGATTAGTATGGGAAAATATGTATTTATAGTTAATGTTAAACATTGTTCATAGAAATAAATTGTTATATATGTCTACCCTGGTAGAAATAGTCACCAACCGTTTGCCGTTCGCTAACAAAATCCTAAAGGTTTCACCAACTGTTTAACCAAGGGTTGGTAATAATTACTACTTATTTCGTCACGGAATAATCCTTGCGGTTGGCCAACGAATGCGGCAATGAGAAAAGTGATTTCTTGATGCAAAATAATGGCTCATTGGCGTCGTAAATGGTGGCCGATGACGGAGTCAAGGGGGTGCACTCCGTAGTTTTTGTGTCTAGATGTCCGAACGTATCCAATGCTTGGTCTAGGTATTCAGAGTGGCCGATGATGGAGTCTTGGTGTTGCCTCTAGATATTGGAACTTACTGAATGCGTGGTCTACCTGTTCAGAGTGGCCGATGACGGAGTCTAGGTGGTCGGGTAGCTGATGACGGTGTCTACGTGATACACTCACACACCCACACACACACCCACCCACACACACACACACACACACACACACACACACACACACACACACACACACATCCATACAGATATTTGCTGAAATCATGTGATTCAAACTTTCAAGCACAAGTGCTGTTGAAAAGTGCATTAAAATTCATGTTTTTTTTAACAGTGGCAACCTCGGTATTATCGAAAAATTGCCTCCTAATGACGGTACACTAATCTTTCATCTCCGGCATTGCGACCCGATACCATTTCAGCAGCTCCTTACCAATTTTCGTCTCCTCTGGCAAACGCACCACTCCTCGTCACCGACACAGCGGGTTCCGGAAAATTGCAGCTACTCTCCTTATAATAAAAACCGTCGAAATGAGGAAGCGTTTCGAATATCCGGCCGAAGCCATTATCGGCGGCTCGCGAGGGGGACGATTCGTCGCCGACCGTGCGCACATATATTTCTCTACTGCGTGCATTTTCGAGTGTAGCCGCAGGGGTGGCTTAGCGCACGCATAAAAGAGACAGCCACGTGTGTGGGAGCGGGAGCGCGAGTCACGTGTCGCCCCGTCCGCGACACGTGCGGGCGTATTGATGTGACGCTGCCGCAACGCGCGAGAAGAGATCCTATCTTTCGTTCGAACGCGTTTTTTTTTCTCGTTTTTTTTTCAGCGCGCCTGTTGTCAGGCGAGGGAGTTGCGCTCGGCGATTGCTTTATTATGGCCGACGACAGGGTGTGTTTTTCGAGTGAGTTGGTATTTTCCGTGATTGAGTAATATGAAAAAAAACTACTGGTAGAAGTGAAATGAATGACTTTTATTTGGATATAAGAAGTCACATTGATGTCAGTTTTTTCGTTCGTTTAGTAACTTCAACAGAATACCTTGATATTTATTAACAAAACACTGTTTTTTTATAACGATTCTTGCGTTTTAAATTGCGAAATCTTACAGTACCGTTTTTCGTTCGGTAAATATAGCAAATCAAAGGTTTCCTATGACTTCTCCCATTGCCTCTCGGCGAGCATTGTTCTTTTGATCCTTTATTTACTCGTCGAAAAAAATTGCCTAAGGTTTCGTATACACGGCCACGTCAATAGATAATGAAAATCGTGAATGTGTACCACGAAAAATACAAGGAGAGCAGGTTCACCGGGAGCTCATACTTTTCGAAGGGAGTTGCCAGGACTACCGACATGGCGACGGCAAGTTGCCATACGGACTCGCACTCCCGCGAAAATCGTCCGACTTTCGATCTCTCGCCTCTTTCTCTGTCTCTTCGGCCAAAGAGTGAGGCAAACCGAATCGATAGGATCCAATTAACCTTTTCTATGGAAGTTCGTTCTCCATTGTCCTTTATTTCCCGGACTACTTGCCATTTACTTCTCGGGGATGTTCTTTTTATATTTCGAAGGGTTAGAGTTGGGACAAGATTTGTTTGCATCAGCTAAATAAAACCGTTATTTTATATCGAAGGGGTAATGAGTTTTAAAATTAATTTTCATATTTAATATATTTAATATGAAAATTAATAATCGACTTACTACAACATTTTCAATTTGTAACGTTTAAAAGCATTGAAATATTTTTCAATTCCCCATGTGATCCATAAATTAAAGAGTCAGGTAGGAAAATTCATAGCAAAATCGATTTTCATTTTCATTTTAGGATGTTCTCCTTTTTCTTGGCCAGACAGGCCATCACCTGCCCCTACTCATACCTACATGGTTTCCACATAACGCGTAGCCTTCCATTGATGAAACTCCATTATCGGTATTTCCCCTAATTGATCTTCAGCCGTTAGCCGCTCGGTACGCGGGGGGTTCTGTCTGCCCCCAGGACTCTATACGCCTCGTCGAAAAAGAAAAAATAGTGGGGAAAAAACAAAGTGCGAGGGCTGAAAGAAGAAAAATCTCTTCGTCATACTCGATTTATGACGTCTCGTCCTGAAGAAATGGTAGTTCTCCAAGTCGACGAAATATTATGTCTGCCGGAAAAAATAACGATGGCAACTAGATGGAATGGCACTGTACCAGGAAAAAAATAGTACTATTATCTCCCCGATATCATATATCAGCGAGTACTTCTCGAGCTATTAACCGGAGTAATAGCACTAAATTTATATGAAATTAAGTTGGCGACAAAAGTACGGTCTATCTTCATACATTTAGATAAACGATATAATTACCAGATCTTTCCTTGATATATTATTTTTATCTCTCACATTCATACATCCTCGGCACATACTCGCTCCAACAAATTAAACAAAAAACAAACGTAATATAAAATCGAAAATTCAGCATATCTCAAGTGCACATGAAATCTCGCTCAAAGGACAAAAACGTCGAAATAAGAACAAAAGGAGACGATGAGAAATAAAAGCTAAGGGCTCGCTCTCGGCGAGAGTGAGAGGGAGAGAGAGGGAGAGACGCGGCTGAAAAAGCCATGATTTACGACGCGCGGACGCGGCGGGCTGCGAGAGCATTCCCATAACGTCTCTCTTCATTAATTCGCGTATACAGCCCCGACTATACGTCGCGAGCGCGCACACATGCCCACATGAGCGCGAGATCCCGCCTATTCCACGCAAATGACCCTGCCGTAATTTCGCCGCGGCGCGCTCCTCGAGAGGAGAGCCAGCCGCGTTTCGCCACGCTTTCGCGCCCGGCCGCAGCTGCAGCGGCAGCCCCGAGTTTTCCCTACTCCTATAGCCTTCATTTTGATTTCTCAATTGCGCGCCGCCACCACGGCTGAGGTCTTACTTTTCGCCGCGGCGAGCGAGCGATGCCGCTTGGATGATTACGTGAAACGTTCTCGCCATTTAATACTTTAATCGTTTCGGCGGACATTGCCAGTTTGAGGTATGAAATATGTAAAATAAATGCTATTCTTTAGAGAGATTGTACATTTATTTTACCAAGCACGCGCCGGCTAATCGTTGGATTTAAGTTTAATTGCTGATTTCCAGACTAATGTGTGAGATTTCGAATAAAAACAGCTGGCTATTGAATGCCGCTCTAACAAAGGTGAAAAGCTACAATGACATTCGCATTAAACACGTTCCATACATATACGATTCCTTTCAACTTTTTCTCATTACCTCGTCGCGTTTCATCATTCTCCCGCTTATGTGCTCTCTCTCTTTCTCTCGCCCATTGTAATTTCTCAAATTAATACGTCACCTCTCGGGCCGCGGCAGCTCCTCGCAGAATTTCTCTCCGCGCGAGCCTCTGTATAATGCTAAACCCGTTTTCAACCTCATCTCTCGCTCTCTCTCATTGCGTGATCGGCGCGCTTCGTGATGCAAATTTTGCCCAGAAGACCCTGGATAGTGTAGTCGTGCGCTCTCGTCGCGGCTGCGAGTTTAGCACTTGCGGCGCAGGCGAGATTAAACACCTCAGTTGGATAGATAAGTGCCCCGCGGGGGTATATCTGCTAACAGCGCGAGTTTTAGGAATTTCTCGATTTTACACCGCGATAGGGGGCGGGTTGTGTGTGAGAGAGAGAGAGAGAGTTTCCGAAAGATCCTCTTGCGAGTCACACGCTGCTGCGGTGCGCGCAGGACTTTCGTGAGAGATCTCCGCCCGCACCGATGCAGTCTCTCTCTCTCTCTCTCTCTCTCTCGAGCGCGCTACACCTCGCAGATACAGATCTTTCGCTAAGTTTCGCGATATGCGCGCCCGCGCAGCTAAATTACATTAATGCGCTTTAATATCGTGTGTTCAGCCCGGCGGTTAATTTCGCGCACTCTGCTGTGGGATCGTCGGAGGCTCATGCGGCGGCGCGGGTTCCGTTTCGGCAAAAAGCGGAAAGTATTATGTTTTCGAAAGAACCAACTGAGAAAGGTTACGTTACATCAAAACGCGATGCATTTAATATTATTTGATTTTTAATGTACCCCCGCCATAAAGCCTATCCATTCTTTTACCATTGTATAATAAAACTTGAGTATATACTTTTGAGTCAATGAACATTCTTAGAACATCCATAAGCTGTTTTGCAACTGTGAATTATTGAATAAAAGAACGAGTCGCGGTGGCATTATAGCTTTTATTGCGCGTTTTGTCGTATAGCTGCGGCGTGAGATATATTCCTTTATGAAGCGCGCGCCAGCTACAGATGTACCGAAGTGCCAATTGTCCATTAAATAATTAACTTGAAAGGAACCACTCAACCGCGCGTAAAAGCGTGAAGTCCATTACGTAATTGTAATCGATGAACGCGCCAGCGCGCGTACTTTTCACGTGTCTACCCCCGGCGCGGCGCACGCGTGTCCATGGAGAATTCCCAAAAATCGATTTGTCTCGCAAATTCTAATCGCATAACGGCCGCGTCGACGCTGCATCGATTATTCATTGTCGCACGCTCTATCGCCGCACAATCACGACAAATATTGACCTTGCTCGTTACTTCGACATGCATATTCTATGAATTGATTCTTTATGGGGTGTGTGCGGGCCCGTATGACGCGTTCCATTTCCATTCACCCCAGCGCGTCCTTGTTCGCGCAAACTTATCGCTCGCGGCCAGGCTTTTGAATGTTTTAGCGCCACTCGATCAAATAACTTTTCCATATTTGTATTTGAAAACTTATCGAAAGCACGCGTGCGAATTCGATATTGCAATATTATTGAAATTATAGTTTAAAACCCTACATTTACGTTTGCGTTCTAAAATATATAAAGAAATAATATACAAATCCATAAATGTTATCCGAACGCGTATGTAGAAACAAAAAATATTTTTACCATAAATATATATTTCGATTACAATTTCGCGCAATACAACAGATACCAACCCCCTCATAAATAAACATCACGTTTAATTATTTTCTGCGTTCGAAAAATCAATGCAGCTGGTACACGCGGGCCCATAAGTTTGCCCGCCACAGCGTCGTGTGAGTTCGTACGTGTGCACAAACACGGCTCCGTGTCAACACAACATCCCGGAATCGATCCGAGTAGTACGGGTGTAGCCGCATGGGAGCAGCAAAGATGGATTACGAGATAAGGAGGCGTATCAGGGACCAATCAATTACGAGAGTCGAGGGTCGCATCTCCCCGCCTGACCCCGAATTATTGTGCCTAAGCGAGTATACATTATGCAAAAGGAGGGAGGAGGAGAAAGATACGAGCCGCGAAGAGAAAGAAAAAAAGTGCCACTTTACTCGAAATTCCATTTAGTCGTCGTGCGGACTCGGCGCGCACGCGATCTGCTTTCTTTCATGTACACGCGAGAGAGAAAGAAAGAAAGGGGAGAGCTCAACCAGGTGTTTGATTTACGCCTGCTACTTATTCTTCTCGCGTTCCGCTAAATTAAGCTCTTGTCTCGCGGCTGCTCTCTTACGCCTCCGTATACCCTGTATACGCGCAGCAGCTCGCAAGCCACTCGTTCGCAAAGCGAAAAAAAGGAGAAAAACATTTTCGAATCTCGCACTCGTCGAGTACTTCATGCGTCGCGTGTATGCTACTCCGCTCGCGCGCGCGTGCTCACACG
>JAPYZP010002318.1:0-28146 GCA_030522985.1 Torymus sinensis
CACCGCATCGGAGCACATGTTTGCCACTCTCCCCTTCGGCCTGTGCGTGGGATAGATCGGTTTATCATTCAAGTTTTTCATTATTCGTTTGCTAAAAATTAAATTTATGATCATATCTTGGTATAGAATTCCGTATCGCGCTAAAACGAGCTACGGTCTTGACCACAGCCACCATAGCGGTATATATAACGACGCTCTTGCCAATAACAACATGATTTAGAACTTTGGAAGGGATCGCAAAAAGAAAAAAGTAGTATAATATGCCAAATACTGGATCACGATACCTTCGTTTATTTTGGTCCCCTAAACATGATTCCGAGGTCACAATTGCTTTGTCGTCTCTGATAATTATAAGATTTTTTAGATAACGTTGAAAAACAAAGTGAATAAATTTATTTTACTAGTTTTATCTTCATAATAACACAGCACTACTTGTTCCTTTTAAAGGAAATTTTATTAGAATAGTATAGCAACCATATACTTATGACTCGTTACATCTCTAAATGACGATGCGACTGACCTCACGGCTGACTGATATTGTTTCTTCTTCCTTATGACACACTTTTCTCGCGGTCCTTTTTTGTTTTTTAATAAAACAATTTTACTAAGCAACGCATCAAAGATTTTAAATAAATGTGTCTCTTGCCCCCTCCGCCACCGTATCGAAACCTTTCGGATACAACATACAACACACGTTATTATAGATAGAATATCTCTATCATTCAACACCCAGCCCTCTTGAGCTCTTGGTATCGATATCATCGATATAACTAAGGCGTATACATACACCAGTCGATTTGGTTTATCTATACGTGTACACTTTAGACTGCAAACTAATTAAACCATGTCAAGACATTTGTTTTTGTAAAATAAATTTTTTCCTTTCTATAAAGACAGAGATTATATCGTATAGTGAACCAATTAAAAGAGGTACACATGTCGGGAACATCCACGTTGGATTATTCAACTTTGATTTTTTTCTCCAAAATCTAAATGTTTGAGCTATATGTATATAAGTTTCCAAAACTCACGGTTATATAGTACCTTTGATTTCCGGAAAAAAACCATAGGATGATCCAAAACTGTTAAGAAAAAGCTTCCTCTAGGAGGATGATAAATTATTTTGACAACATTGATAAAAAGAAAATTTGACTTTGTTTTTAGGGTATCTCAAGATCCAGAGATATCGGATCGGTCCTGATTCCGGAATCATGTTTAGGTGGCCAAAATACACGAAGAAAAGGTGGTCTAGTCTCTGGAGTTATGCTTTTTTTGTTTCGTTTTTCTAGAATAATGACAAATTCTTAAAGATTAAATATTATTTGTATTTTCATTTGATATTGATGTTTCAATGTTTATACATTATTGTATGTATTTAAGTTCATCCACTTTCAGCCTATTTGACCCAAGAGTGATCTATACCGTTTTTCTATACTCGTTTTCGTAATCTAGGCTTATTTATTTTTGTAATGTGAAACTTCAGAGCAGATCCATTAGTCGGATCTCCGTATTTCGGACACGGCGAGAAACTATATAGGTTTTCTGTATTCACTTTGCCATCACTCGGTGTGTCCGAATATTATTTAGATATTGATGTCACATACATCCCTTTATAGACTTCGAACAAAAAAATTATCTAAACGATCGCCGAAGTTGCATAAGTTTCCCACGGACTTTAGCCATCCTACTAAACACGCCCAACTGCCGGTGATTGTTATGCATTATTGCTCTACTGATACAATGCAGTATTATTTCGTGTAATCAACATATCTTATATACATAATATATCAAATTTCATTTTCATTGAAACATTTATTACATTAATGAAGTTAATTATGGAATAATGGCGCTACTAAATTAATTCGAATAATCTACTTAGTGCATTGTCAGAATAAGAGGATCATCTAACAAAGACAATTTATGGGTACACTATTATAGGTACATAGAGAAATGTTACCTTCCCCAAAGACACTATTAATATGAATAGGCTACTCATATTGCAAAATTACTTTAATGAACTACTATATTTTAACACAATTTGAAACAGCAAAATAACGGCATAAATATTCTTAAAGCAAAGTTTCTTTTGATTATTAAGTTGCAAAGAAAAAATCAAATACCCAATTAACTTATGTCAAAGGTTTTTATTGATTCCGTAAATATAATCCTTATAAATACAAAACGGCATTTAGTGGTGTTGTGCCGCAGCCTTTCTCATTTGTACCAAGATGTTTCCAAGCTCTTCACGCTTCCTCTTAGCACGAATGTGAGTTCCCAACTGTAAAAAATTATAAAGTTTAAATAAAGTGAGATAAGAAATAACAAAGAAAAGTAGTTGTATTCTTGTAATTATTTATTTTTGTCATAACACATACATCAAATTTATTTTTAAAATAAATTTACATTTAATTGAGAAATAAAAAATTTTTTTACTAAATAGTATTAACTTTCAACTTTAATTATATGTTTGTAAGTTTTAAAAAGCAATACTTTTATATTTTAAAAATATTTATATAACTAATTTATTTTTCATAGGCAAACTATTGTAGATATAAATAAGTTTTTAGTATCACTTTTACTAGATGTGGTAATATTGTACACTTCATATTATTGACAAATTTTAATATTTATAATAATGATATAACTTACCCTCCTCTTCAAGAATTTAAGAGCACGCTTATCCTTGGAAACCTTCAACAATTCCATAGCCCTCTTTTCGTAGGGAGCATGTCCGGTGACTTCACGGATGAGGTCTCGCACAAATTTGCTGTGCTTTGTTTGGCGCTGAAAACAAAAATGAATAACAAATGTTTTAATAATATTAATCAATTCAAAAAATGGATTACAAATACAAATGAAAACCATTACAATACTAATAGAAAGCAATTCACACAATTACTACAGGTTTTTTATGATTTTCCCTCACATTGTTATAAATTCATAAATCTTAAGTAATTTCAGTACACACTTAAAAATTTAATTAATATTTTAATAATTTAAATACTTTCTAATCATTTATTTTCTTATTAATTATTTTACCAAATCAGCATGTGCTAAACATCTACATAAACAACACATTCTTTTACAGATAACATGTTTAAAGAAAATGATTAACTAATGACATTTTAACAATTGAATGTATGCTTGTGATATTGAATTATTTAAAAAAGCAATACAATATTTAAAACAAAATAAACTTATAACACAAAATACTAACTAGAAATTTTCGAACCTAGACACCACTACCTAAACAACACTTACCCCCTTTAGCCTGGCAGGTCGGAGGGCGACAGTCTTCTCCTTCTCGGTTTTGTTCTTTGCCACCCTGATCTTCGTGGTCTTGTGACCCTTGTTGAGGCCAACGGCCAACTCGTACCTAGGTGCCATCCTGAACAAAATACAAGAACAGGAGTCAATTGGAGGTTAGATTAGACACTACGATTTAACGTCGAGAACACAAAGAAAAATGTAATTTTGTTAAAACTATTTATCGGTAATACGTCATTAATGATTAAGGAATCGAAATTAATGTGTTTTTCTATTAATTAATTACAGATTTCTTTGATTTTTTCGGATTTTTGGACTTCAACAAACCTGTGAAGATGAGAACACGCGAAAAAAGGATGATGGCCGTGCCGCTGACTGCTATCCCAGCGCATGCGCGCAGGTCAGTGTATGGTGTCGCCTCTTAAAGGCGCGATATTTAAAATTTGGAATGATGAAAGTATAAGTAAAAAGAAAGATCTATACACATAGTATACGGAACAATTGTCATTTTTTTATGTTTATTAAACATTTTATAAATTATTTGTATCAAACATTGATAAATTATTTTTAGTCCATACTTATAAAATAGGATAACAAAAAGTTCTTATTTTCCAATACAAAAGTTTTTAAATATTGTATCTAAAATTTCTTCAGTCCTGACATGACCTGTGATTTTTCCAAGTTCTCGAGCTGCTTTACGAATTTCTTGAGCAGCCAAAACAATGTCATAATCCTCATTTGATATTATATCAAAATAATTTAAAAGACACTCATAACAATCCTGTAAATGGTTTCTGTGCCTTTCTTGACTTATAGTTGGATTTTCTGCAGTTGGGTTACCACATCTAAAGAGAAAAAAGAAACGTTTTATTAAGTATATAGTGACTTTTTATAAATTTAAATATCAATAAAAGGCTTACATTTTTTCAAAATGCTTTCCCATATACTCTAATAAATCTTGAAAGCCTTCTTCATCAGTACATGAAATCCCCACTAAGTCATAATTTTCTAACATACTCCTGTCACTATCATTTAATAAATCTATTTTATTTACAATTATCATACAATTACTAACTAATTCTCCATTTTCTATCAGTAAGTCTTCTAATTCAAGATTCTTGATATAATTGGAAAGATATTCATTGTAAGTTTTTTGACTATTTATATATTCCTCTGCATTAATGACTAGTATTAAGAAATCTGCTTTCCCAGCTTGATCCCGAGCTCTCTTTATACCTTCTATCTCAACAATATCATTTGAAAATTTATTTAGACCAGCTGTATCGGCTAACAATATTGGGTAACCAGAAATATTAGCAGTTAATTCTACAATATCTCTTGTTGTGCCAGGGATTGAGGTAACAATTGCAGCATTTCTTTGAACTAAGTGATTTAATAAACTACTTTTTCCAACATTTGGTTCACCAAGAATGACTGTTCTTATCCCATTTCTTAAAATTTCTCCCTTCCTTCCATCTAACAGATGTTTTTCAATTTTTTCAGCGAGATTTTTCAAATCACTATTACACTGTTTAAATACTTTAGCTTCAATATTTTCTTCTTCACCAAAATCTATGTAGGCTTCTATATGTGCTAGACATCTCACTAAAACTGCCCTCCAACTGCTGTATAAAGCACTAAGATGCCCATGGGCTTGTAAAAGTGCTTGTTTTCTTTGCTGCTCAGTTTCTGCATGAATTAAATCTGCTAAACCTTCAATTTCTGTTAAATCTAATTTATTATTAAAAAATGCTCTCTTTGTAAATTCTCCTGCTAAAGCTGGACGAAATTTAAGCTTTGACAGTGCAGACATTAAGGAAGCAAGTACTGCTACACCACCGTGAACTTGAAATTCTACACTATCTTCTCCAGTAAATGATTTTGGACCTAAAATTATTATAAATTTTCAATTTTATATTTTTAAACTAATAATAAACAGAATTTTTATAATATTATACCTGGAAACCAAAGACATAGTCCCTTATCTATAATTTCTCCAGTTTCAGGATTACAAATATTCCGTAGATAAGCTTTTCTTGGTTCAAGCTTAGAAATTTTGGTCATTTTTTCTAAAGCTATTCTAGCATCAATACCTGATATTCTTACAACTGCAACTCCACATTTTCCTTGCCCTTTGGTAAATAATATTAACTTCAAAATGTTATTATTAATAATGTAAAAAAACAAATAAAAAGAACAAATCTATTTACCGGATGAAAGAGCAAATATTGTTGACCCTCCACTAGCTGCTTCATTTAAAAGTGTTCTATGTACAGCATTTAGAGTTTGTAAAAAATTGTTCTTCTGGATAAACTGTTTGATAAAAAACATTTTCTCCACATAGTATTTATGTGTTAAAAAGAGTTAAGTACAAACTAGTTATTTTCCAGATAAAATAAATGAAATTGTCTGCAACATAAAAAAGATAATGTATGATAAGCTCTGATCACAGATAGGTTCATAAACTCAAATAAGAAATAAAGTAACATATTTTTTTATAAAATCAGAAATATAACACAATAAATAAAATGATAACATATGTTGAGATTTAAGGTTGTTAAATAATAAATTTTTCACCTTTTGTTGCATAACAAAGAAATAGAACAATACCATCATTAAGTGAACAAAATCTAAGACAAAGAATCGATTTTTCAACTTAAAAAATAATAAATAAAGAATGATAAAAAAACTGATATAAAAATTGAATACTAACTTATTTACTCACTTTATTAATAAGTAAGAAAAATCAAAATTTCGAAATCTTCATATCTCAGAAAATCATAAATTTTGTACTACATAAAAAATATACAATTCAAAGTAAAAGGCATGTTATGGAAGAGTTAAAACATATTTACAAAAATCTTGAAAAATCAACAAAAAGTCAAAACATAACAACTCTATATATGCATAAGCATCAAATTGAATTCATAAACACGAAGCGGCGAAAACTTTGGTTATGTTTTTTATATACTCGCATATTCTGCGCATCATGTGATGTAGCAGCCTAGCAGGTATATCTTACGAGCACAAAAAAACTAAAAAGGAGGATGAATGAACCCGCGTGTGTACGACAGAACGAGTCATCACAATAATACTCGGGAGTCGGAATACGACGCGCAGTGCACGGCGCTGCGGCAAGTATAGGTCTACATTCAATTGCCTATCAAGAAAAAGCTCTGTCGACGGCGCCGCGCCCGCGTCAGTGCGTCAGCGAATATCAACTTACTGCCTCAGTATCAAGTGTCAA
Organism: Torymus sinensis; assembly: GCA_030522985.1. Classification (NCBI taxonomy): domain Eukaryota; kingdom Metazoa; phylum Arthropoda; class Insecta; order Hymenoptera; family Torymidae; genus Torymus; species Torymus sinensis. The sequence goes on from JAPYZP010002318.1 coordinate 6,515, forward strand.
CAAGTCATACTCATACGCGCACATATACCTACTTATAGTTATACTCATTCTGATCAACATTAGAGATATATAAGTATTTGCGAGAGAGATATCAAGTGTAAATTTTGGCATCTCCGATGTTTGACAGGCGGAACCCCCTACGCTTTCTCCCCGACAACACGATAATCGCCGGTTGTTAACCCGCGCGCGCTGTTTATAGCGCTGCGTGACGCTGAAGAAGCAAGAGTTAATTGGTGCATTATATAGATGCGGACGAAACGATAGCCCGCAATCAAGCCGTACGGATACCTAATCCGATAGAGCGTGATTGCATGATACACTTATCTCTTCGGATAGTTCCTACGCCTCGTCCTGTGCGCAGTGATGACAGCTCCGGTCGCGCCGCGTAGCTGATAAGAGACGCGATTTTCATGATCGCGGGAGCGTCGCATCAGCCGAACAATATCTACCTCATTTGCTCTCCGGACACTGGGAGAGACAACGAGCGTGGGACAGCCTCCAGGAACAAAAATGTCGAGTTACGCGGAGCTGACTCTGACCAGCACCCTGCTCTGCCTCTACCTGGAGACAAGTTGGGTGCTTCTGATCAATGCTGTGTATCTAACGATACCATGGCTGATTTGGGCTGCTGTTGTTATAGTGCTTCTGATAAGGTTTGCAGCCAGAGTCTCACCACCCAGTGAGAGCGATGTCAAGAAGGTGCTAGGTGTAGATCCACTGAGCTTTGTGGAGAAGAAGGAGGGTCCGCTCTTTGGAGAGAGCGAGGCGAAAAAAGTTGATGAGACTGAAGCCGAAAATGATCAACAGTATTGCATGAGAGTTGTAGCGCACAGGGGAGCAGGATTTGATTTTCCAGAAAACAGCATTTCTGCTTTTCGCAATGTATGTCCTTTGGTTTCATTGTTGTAGTGCTTGAAAATTTATTAACCATTTTATGGTTTAAATTAATATAACATGTGAAATAAAATTATTTCTTACAGAGTCACGAAAAGGGCTGTGATGCAATAGAATTTGATTTGGCGCTAACAAAAGATAATATTCCCATTTTATTCCATGATGTTACTATTGATCGTTTAACTGGATCTAATGGCACTATTAAAAATATGACATGGGATGAATTGAAGGAGTATGATATTTCTACAAATCACCCACTTAAGTAAATTGATTATTTTTACATTTTTTAAGCTATGCATTCTTTTTTCAATGACTTAAATACCCATATTTTTCTTCAGAGTAAAACTTGACCCTCAGGGTGAAAAAATTGCATTATTTGAAGAAGCATTAGAACAAACTTTACAAAATGGTCAACATATGTTTATTGATATAAAAGCCACAGGCAACGAAATAGTTAAAGTGATTTTGGATGCCTTTAAGAAACATCCTGAGCTTTATGAAAGAGCTGTTATATCTAGTTTTAATCCAATAACTATATACATGGTAATTGTGTGAATTTAATTAATTAAATTAGCACTTACAATGGTCTGATAATGTAAATAATAATAAACTTATTACTTAGATAAGGAGAAAAGATCCACGTATTGTAGCAGGTCTTGCATGGAGGCCTCAATTCTTTTCTACATCTAATTATAATGGAATAAATGGACCATATGAACCACGTTCTGATGATTTTTTTAAAAATATTATAGCTATGATAGTTGATCTTATTCATGACTGGGCCTTAAAACGATTAACGTATTATATTCTTGGATTGTCCTTTATCCTTCTCCACAAAGATGTAATTAGCCCGTAAGTAATCTGGATCTAATCATTTGTTTACCACTTTTTTTTTAAGAAACTATAATTTTTCTTAGTTTAATTTTTTACTAGAAGATTAAAAGTCTTTAAAAACTTTTGAAAAAGCTTCACTGCACCTTTTCTGAAGGAAAAACGTCATTTTATTTTTTTTAAAGAGATATTTGGTGGAATACTTCTATAAAAGTACCAACAGGTTCGTTGTAATAACAGTTTCGTTAATGCATAATGTTAAATTAACGAAAAATACTATTAAGGTTTTGACAAGTTGATAATTAATTTTTTTTCTAATAGCTTTTTGTACCTCATTCAAGCCATTATCAAGCTTAACAGTTTTGATTAAACAATTCTTAAAAATGTAAATTTGATTGAAGCTCAGTAATACTACTACTAACATGTTTCTATTTTTTTTTATTTACAATTGCATGAAAAGAGTTATTACAATTATTAAAAGTAGATAATGTTTTAATTTGGCTAGTAGCATAATACCTAGTAATTTTTATCTGAATTACTTAGTCTAATTTAAAAATAATAATTTAAAGTATATTCTGTGCATCTAAATTGAAAAAAGAATGTATATATTTCAGTGAAGAGATACGCCAATGGAACAAAAGAGGAGTCCGAGTCTTAGCTTGGACAGTCAATTTACCAGCTGAGAAAATGCATTTTGCGAGAAATCTTAAAATTACATATCTAACTGATACCCTGCTCTCATAAAACGTAAATATTGATATGATATTACTCAAAGCAAAAGAGCTACCGAACAATTTTTGTATGTACAGTGAAAATATTTAAAGATGCTATTTCTATAATTTAATGAGTTTAAAAAAATTTTTATGAAAATTTTTAAGAATTCAATGTCGCTAATTTATATAAAAATAAGTGTTTTTCTAAGAAAGTAATTTCAGCACAATGCAAACGTGAACTGTCTACCGACTTTGTACAAAGAATAACGTTTATAACTTTTGCACAAAGAAACGAAATAAGCGAAATCGCAGTTTTAAATTAATGAAATGATAAATGTAAATATATACAAATTTCTACAATGTAGGATCTTAAAATTATTCTTTTAATAATTATATAAAATAAAAATTCTTACAGTGCTATCTTATACACAATAATTTTATTTATAATTTTTTGCAATATCTGCAAATTTGATATAAATTTTTATAAAATAATACACTTAATTTTTAACAATTCTTAACTATACATAAAAACTTCACGAAATTACTTGAACGGCCTCTACACGATCGTTGTGAGCTTGCCTTTGCGAGATTCCATACCTTCAATTAGACCAGTCAATAAATCTTCCATTTCTGTTGCAGCACGTTTTAATTCACAGTTATTATCAGCACTAAATGTGTCTGTAAAAATAAAATGATGCACTTATAGATAAAAGAGAAGTGATAAAAAATAGATTATTTTTATGTTTGAATTGAATTTCTCTGCTAAAATATTTTCAGATACATTCAAAATGAAACAGAAAATTAATAATTTTGCATCTAAGAATTTTTTTATTTTAATAAGTCTTAAATATCATTGAAAATGGAATACGTGTACTTTTTGTGATAATTTCGTTTAAAACCCGTAAACAATGTCAACTCATACTAATGACAATAAAGGAAATGAATATGTAAAGTTACCTTCTAGTAAACAATCATTAGCAACCATATTCTGCAATCTGTCCAAGATATCATTGAGATCACCTTGAATATTTTGTAAACTACTATGTTCCGAATGCTTATCACTGCGTTTTAACGAAGGCAGTACATTATCTCTACTGATTCCTGAGTATGTAGAGCTATCTATTTCAATATTATCATTGTCATTTATTTTCTCTCTTTCTTTTCTTTTGCTCTCTCTTGAATTTAACCACTGAGAAAAACCACTATCATTGGTAGGAAAGGTAGTTCGATGACCTAAAATTTTATTTACACAAATTGTTAATATTTTATTTTTACTAATTTTTGTATTTTAAAAAAATTAACACAATTTGAATTACCTCCTATCCATGTACTTGGTTCAATATTAGTATTGTCAGATACATTTATACTATCACTACTGAATAGTTTTTCACCACTAATCCGATTTACAGAATTTTTTGTAGGTGTATCATTTGTAGCTAGTGCAGTAGAGTTTTCATAATCTGGACTATTGTTATGAATTATAGGGCTTAATTGAAATGCCATTGGCAATGCTGATATTCTAGACACAGTAGGATGAACCATAGGTGTACTTTGGATAAGATTGAAATCTCGAGGTGCCTGTGTTCCTTGCGTAAATAAATAATTCTGAAACCAAAATTTTTAATTGCTAACATGTATACATTTAATTTTTGGTATTTATATATTTCAAACATACTTTCAAAATTTTTAGCCGATCTAATTGAGATTCTATGGCAACTCTATGGTGTTGCAATTTTTCAACTCTACTATCACTAATTTCTTTCAACTCTATTTGTAGTTGTCTATTTTCCTCCTCGAGGTGACTTATAATGCTTTGTAACTCTTTTTGAGGATCATTTAGTATTCGTCTTTTAATTGTACTTCTTACTGACATTGTATCAAAATGTTTAGTTGGTTCCCTAAAAAAATTAAAAATTTTGATATAATGATTTTTTTGGGTAATCATCTTAACTAAAGTTTTAAATGAAAATCTTACGAAGTAGTTCCAGGTAGAGAGTCTTCTACAGTACTGTTTGCATTTCTTGCTGGACACAATCTAAGTTTATTCCGAATCAGTTCTAGAAGAAGTTTTGTTATTTCTTTACTACTAGTCTGAAATTAAAATTTTTATCTATTATTTTGACCCTTATACAAACTTTTATAAAAATAATAAGTGAAATTTAGTATTTTATATAGTACCTTGATACAATATTCACGAACAGGGTGTTTTAATTTATGTTTGCTTGATGTTTTACCATATAAAAAACATGTTTGGCATTGATTATATCCAGTGCACTTCAAGCAAGAATATCTTGGTCCTTTTATGGGTGTTACTTTACAAGAAGAGCATTTAATATTATGAACAACTAAAAATATTAAAATCAAGTTTAAGGAGAAGTTTATTATACACTTATAAGAGCTATTATTTAAAAATACATACTTTGTTCAGCTGATTTAATACGATTTAATGTAGTTATCCACATTAATAATGGAGGTTCTTGCATAAGCCAAGCAGCAAATTCTGCTTCTGACACTCCAAGGCAACCCTGTGACTTTAAAACAGATTTATTATACAATTCGAAATACAGTATTTTTAACATTTTGAATGATTACAAGAGATCAATTTACCACACTAAAACAATTATCAATACTGGCACGGATTAGGTGATTCCCATATGCAACATTTTCACCTAACATTTCTGTTATTTTACATATGTTTATTAAGAGAGTATTTAGAGCAACTCTTGATAAACATGCATTATGATCTGCTAATTGATGGAATAAGTATCCATACTTTTCTTCTAACCGACCACAACTAATTAATGTTAAAATAGCTTTGACTGAAAATACTGAAATATTATCATCTTCTTTCCTACAAAAATCAATAATAATAATAATAATTATATGAATCAATTAAACAAAACAATAAAGTTTTCACTCTTACACTTACTTATTGAAAGTCTTAAAAATATAATTCAAAGCTAACTTTGTTGAATGTTCTACATCAAAATTTACATTATTTTCTTTTTGAGCTGCAAAATATATATCTGACAATACATCTTCAATTTCATGAATATCCAAATTCACAGAATTTTCTGTTACAGACAACCTGTGCCTTTCGAAAATTCCTGCTATAAGCTCTACCTGAACATAATTCACTAAAATTTAAAGATACTGTTTTATTACACTTTAAAAAAAAAGTTCATTTTTTTATTAGATCAAAATAACTTACTATTCAAAGCTTTGTGAAAAACCTGCATTTTAGATGCAGTTCTATATGAAGCATATCTAATTGTATTGCATTCATATACTAACTTCATAATTTCCTCCATTGTTGTTATAATAGATGTTTGGCTGCAATTTACAAAAATGAACCATACAATTTTAAATCTCAAACAATTATTTTATTATTATTAATTTAAACACATCTTCCAATTTATGTATTATAAATATTCTAGTGAATATCTACTACATAAAAAATGGTATTAACAAAAAAAAAATTATTTTTGTTAAGAGCAAGTGTACAAAAAAACAAACAAAACACTTACTCAAGTATTGCAGATCTGCTGTCACAACTTTTGTTACTATCATTTAGAGTATCTGCAAAAACAGTATTGAATTAACGACAGTAAAAAAACGTTATTAAAAATTAAAATTATACACAAAAAAATACTCAAGACGTCAACGGAAAAATTTTATCAAACAACTAAGTGCATAAAACCAAGAAAACCAAAACTTGCCTTCAGCCATTTCGTCCAGTTCGCATCAGCACGTTCAATCCGAAACCGTCCGCAGAGTCAAACCTCGAGTGGCTCGAGTCACCCGCACAAAAATCCACCGTGTAGCAACGGAATCATCGTTATCTTCGCCTCCTCACGCCGCCCATGTTCGCTCTCTCTTCTCCCGCTGGCAAGAAAATCACACGCACTCGGTCGCCGCGCAACGAAAAAAAGACAGGAATAAAAACCCGTCCGGTTTTCAATAAGTATCACGTTCTAGAACTAGAAAAAAGGACCACACACCGCACTTCCCGCTTTTCCGACCAGTTTCGTCCACTCCCACGTCCAGCGTGCGATGCGTGTGTGTCAAAACATTTCGTAAACAATGCCTGTACTATTATAGCGCGCGCACACCGCGGCCGTTTGTTTCGTTTTTTAAAAAAGCGCAATAGACGCCACCACCGCCACCGCCGACAACCTACGCGTAAACATAACCTGAAATTCGGTGTATATAATATAACCCCCCCTTGTGCACTAGCGACGTCTATATAATAGCCGGACGAGTGCTAACGGACGAACGCGACTGTGAGCCGGTACGCAGGTGGTTGCAGGTGCAGGGGCGCGTTTTCGTCTCTACTTCTTCGTCTCTCTCTCTCTCTCTTCTCCCTCTACTTTCGCGTTATACTTAGTGCGTGTTGCATCCTAGTGAGAAACCTTATGGTGCCGCGACAGCGGCCGCCCCCGCTTTTGCGGTGTCCGAACGCATACCGTTTGGAAATGCGGATATTATGTAGGACGAGGTAATTGGACGTTAATTTCATTTGAGCAGCGAGAGGTAAGGTTGTGCGCTAAGTACCGGTTTTTATGCATGTCTCATTGTTTATTCATGTAGCATGCTTTTGTTGTCTTTTGTGTGTATTCGCCTCGGCATTCGCGATGCACGAATAACTAAATTATTTTCTGCTTCTATTTGTCATTAACCTTTTAACTGCGGGAAATTTTCAGTACAAATCGACCTCTTATAAAATGCAAAATTTATCCATTAAATCACTGGATATCTCAGGTAGAGTCTTGATGAAACATGTTTACGAGTTCGAGCCATTGAACACTGCATTTTACTATTATTTCACAATTCGTAATAATTTTTTATTGTTAAAGGTACCTTACACGGAGAAAAATTAAGCAATTAACGCGTATAGTAGTTGCACATAAAATAAGAAGCGTATTATATTATTGCACTAATCATAAGTCTGCCGTGCTAAAGAAAAAGCCTGATAAGTCGCATTTTTGGTCAAAAATGAGATTTTGGTACCATTGGAATCAAGGGAGGAGCTCTATTATTTAACAAAGTGAAAAACTACTAGTAATAATTTTATTATTTTATTATTTAGTTTTTGAAAGTAAATAGTAAATTGTCAATTTTTCCAATTAAAGTAAAATGTACTTACGTAGTTTTTTCCTTAGCACGGCAGAAGTCTTGTCCAACAAAATTTCCAAGAGCTCCTCCACATATTTTGGTGAAATTCTTGGAATTACAATCAATTTAGACTGAAAATTGTTGGTTTCTAGATAAATCGTGATTACAGGTATAGAATTCCCGGAATTTGACGATAAAAATTTCTACCTAAATAATAATCTGGAAAATTCAAGTTAACCCGGTAAAAATCTGTCTATTGTTATAGTTTTTTGAATATTCCGGTAATGCAAATGGACTAAAAAAAATTTTAAGAAATCGACATATTTTAACGAAACACAGCTTAAATGAAAGCTTTTCTTGCCTTCTTTCATAAACTTTTTAGTCCGTTATTTGCATTACCAGAATATTCAAAAAGCTATAACCACACGGAGAGAAATTTCTTGCTGATATCGCATGAAAATGGGTGCTCTGTTGGTTGCGCAGCTTGCATACTTCATTCGCATCGGACGGATGCGATAATCGCACGCGTCCCATGCGAATGGGGTATGGTCTACGTATGCGTTATTCGCGCGGTTCATGTGATTATCACATCAGTCCCATACGAATGAAGTATCAGACGAGGTAGCCAAAAGCGCGTGACTGGAATCCACACGATATTAGTTAGCAATTTCTTTCCGCGCAAAGAAAAAGATCCCATTTTTATTAAAAATTGTTCATTTCAGACATAAAATGGCTTGGGTCTCAGAATAAAAGGTCCATCCAGAAAAACCCTGAGACACGTGTCTTATTATTTGTCATAAAAAAGTACCTCCTACACTGCCGTGCTAAGGAAAACACTACGTAAGTATATTTTACTCTAATTGGAAAAATTGACAATTTACTATTTACTTTCAAAAACTAAATAATAAAATAATAAAATTTCTTCGTTATAACGTCGCAATTATTATTACTAGTAGTTTTTCACTTTGTTAAATAATAGAGCTCCCTCCCTTGATGCCAATGGTACCAAAATCTCATTTTTGACCAAAAATGCGACTTATCATGCTTCTTCCTTAGCACGGCAGTACAGTTGTAGCAAAATCCAGGAGCCGCATCCCTGGATCTCCCCTTATAAGTATTGGAGAGACCGAGGCGAGTTGGCTGTGTTTATTTTTCAAAAAACATACTCACGAGTTAGAACAAAATTATTATGTAAAAAGTGCGCCTACTCGTCCCGGTCTCCCCTATGAATTAAGGAAAAGTGTATAGATTTGTACTTTGCAGCGTTAGCGTATAGCTTGACAAACTTATCGTAACTACTTAAAATTATTGAAAACGAAATGAAATAACCAAAAAAATAGGTATGAAAATTACTAAACAAAACCCATTGTAACCTCATTCCTAAATATACAACCCTTTGAAGGTTGATTTATCTATACTAGAACAAAATGTTACGCTTAAGAAGCTTTCTCTTCAAGAAAATAATAGATTCAACTACCATTTGCCTTGAAATTAGATTATATTAATAATTGATGTTTTATAACCTTGTACTTTTACCTTCCTGTACACCCGCACAACTTATTTATAACGCAGGACCGGAGGTTGATGCTCCGACTGCCGCGGAGTTGGTGGGAGGCCAAAGCCTGTGCTGAGAGGAATTGCAAGGAGAGGTGCTCGGAAATAACACTCACAAATACCAATGACCAGGGGCGTCAGGTTGTGTATGGTAGCTCTGGTGAAACCAGACCTAGCTAGCCAGATGATATGGAAAACCAGAGCAACTTGCGAATACAAAACTTAATCGCTGCACCGTAAGCTCCCAAACTCACCTTCCCTACGCTCTACCACTAGCTAATAAATACTTTAATAAAAAACCGAAATTCAACTTGTTGAACTACTCGATATAAAATTTTAATAATCTTTAAGCCCTACACCCAATTCGGGGAGACCGGTACTAGTTGTCCGACTTTTTACATTTCATATTTTTGGTAAAAATTCTAAAATTTAATGAAAGAAACCTTTATTATTTCATAGTTCTCGATCTAGAGAATATTTATGAATTTTTAAACTTGTAGAATCACCTAAAAAAGAAGAGAGAATTCAGGTTTTAACCGCACGATTTTCGTCAAACCTGGCCCATAAGTGGGGTAGGTTGGCCATGGGTCTGAGGTAAGTGCACCGATCATAAATTTTAGAGTAAAATACAAAAATTGTCGATATTATTATATTAAATAAAACATAAAACTTAAAAATAAAATTGAACAACAAAATAAGCTATAATGAGTTAACAACTAGAAATGATTCAACTTTCATTAGCACTATTTCTATAAAACGCTATTGGTTCTTCTGTAGTAATATCGAACCATTTTTATCTATAAAAATAATGTTAATAAAATATTCAAGTAGCGAAATGATTTCTTGAACGGCAAGCTTGATCTAAAGTCAGCTAATATGCCTCAAGGGAACATTTTAATTTAAAATATAGGCTAATAATATTAAGAATTTAAAGTTGAATTCCGTGACATCTCTCTCTCTCTCTCTCTCTCTCTCTCTCTCTCTCTCTCCCTCCCTCTCTCTCTCGATCTTACTCAGTCTCTGACCTTAGTTCTTCATATTTTTGTAGAAAGAGGGATAACGAACATGCAAGTTCACGTATGCGGTTTCATACGCAGATGTGTTTATACGGTTCAATACACTATATATAAGTCCACTAAGCTTTTAGTATTTTTAGTTTTTTTAGTTTTTTTACTACATTCAGTCTTGTTATATACGATTTAATATATAAGTGTATAGTGTAAGTTACTTTTACATAAACGTTGCAATGGACAGATATCTACTAAAAGGTAAAGCTTCAGAAGCCAAAGACAAGGAACAGACATCACAAGACAAAAGGTACCCGTCGCAACTTGATGTGCTGACTAAATCTAGTCAAGTGGCCGAACCAGCAACAAACGACGAAAATGTTTCGGATAATTTGCTTAATTCTCCGCAAAATGTAAAATTAAACATTCATCATCCACAGAGTGATTCACAGGCCTAAAATGTATCAGATAAGTGTTTTGGATACGTATATATAAGAGTCTGCAACAATCGCGAGTTTTTTTTTAAATTCTTAAACTTTTGGAGAATTAATCGAGCACGACTTTTTCCCAGAAAGTCTCGAGCGCCAACACACTCCGCGAGCTTCGCGGAAGCTCGCGTCGCGGACCAGTGGACGTGTTGATTTTGCCGCTGCCCTTACGACATTCAATCAGCGGACACGATAGGCTCGTCCTTCAACTCTCCGAGGTATTCTCTTAATTCTGCTCCGAAATTCTTGTGCTCCGGAGCGATCGGAGCACACTCACTATCCGCACTCCGCTGGAGACGGACCCCCTTGGCTGAACTCTGGATGCCATGCCAGATTCTCTCTCGAAGAGGACCTTGCCTGGCTCTAATTTCTATATTTTATTTTATTTTATCGAGTAGATCGCCGCGTGAAATAATGCGTCGCAAATTCCTGTCAATTCTTCGTTTTTTTTTTATTTTTTTTTTACTCTACCGCTTTTTGAAGTGTTATATAAAATTTAATTTCGATTGTACGTAAATTATTTTTATCACCTTTTCCCACGCATGTTTTCCGACGCTGAGCTTACATCAAATGATTTTTAGTGAAGTTTTTGATGGTTGAACTTATATAGTTTTTCACGATCTTTATTTATTTTATCTAATTTTATAAATTTGCACGTTATTAAAGCTTCTGAAATCATTCCTTTTTTGTTTTCTGTGTGACAAATAATTAAATATTTCGCATATATTTCGTTTCAATACAATGAAGTAATATACTTAACAAAATTAATTTTTTCACCTTAATTTTTATTTTTCTAAAGCGTAACACATTGTTGGGATGTTGGGGAGGTTAAGACAAATAAATCCGAGTAACACACACAGTATATATTAAACGTTAATATTTATTGAATAAGGCTTTCTTTCTCTCTCTCTTTTAAGTTACAGTGCAAATACCGTCGAGGATTAGGTCATAATTGTTAGTGCTCTTTACTAGTTTATGTAAATAATAAGTTTTTGCTGACATTGTACTTTTTTCTGCGTTGCCTTTGTGCGATTTTGTGCATGAGATATAGTTTATTTGTATTTCTCTCTCTCGCTCACACGTCCTTTCGGGTCCGGCGCTCTGGGAGAAGTAGCACTCGCGGAGACAGCCACACGGAGGGTAGAGGGGAGCACGCATACTTCCAATACTACCTCCCGCGCTTTACGCGTTCGCTTACAAAATAATCTTTGAATTAAGGCGTACAAACTATTACAAGTATAAACATAAGTATTTATTAGATTTTCAATCTTTTGGATTCTCGCACATAGTGTTCTTTAACTTCCGTCATATCTAAGCTACCACCATCCGTTTTAGCGGTCACTTCTGCCGCTTTATTATCGTACCATAATACAATGAGAGTAAAATCCCAATCTAGAACCCTTTTAAGTCAATTGTGTATAGACATCATTTCCTGACAACAGTCACTCATTGCTACGTACTCTGCTTGACAGGTAGACAATGCTACATAATTTTTCTTAACTCAGGCATGAAATAGGGCCTTTTTCACCTGTGAAAACAGGAGAGAAAATTTCGCATTTAGAGCGTATTTTGTAAAAGTAGTGACAAATATCCATTTCTTACCTAAACCAGGTGAGAAATGAAAAACTAGTGAGAAATGGCTATTTGTTACCTAAAATAGGTGAGAAATGTTCATTCCCCACCTGTTGTAGGTGAGAAATGAAAATTTCTCACCTAAAATTTCTCACCTAATTATGCGTTCTGTACGACTTGAAATGCGCAATCCTCTCTCCGACTCGTAAAGGAAGCCCTGTCATGCCTTCGTTAAAAAAAAATACGGTGTATAACACAGGAAGAAAAGCTATTTCAGACTCGGGTGAGGTGTCTTCAGCACTCGTCTCTGTCTCGGGCGCCTTCGGCAAGTCTACCTCGACTCCGACTCGTGCTGAACACCTCACCCTCGCTAGAAATAGCTCATTTTCTCCCCTTGTTGCACAATGTACTATTGTTTCTTCGTTCGCCATGTAATCGTGTCATTAAATAGCTTTATTACGTAGCCACCTGTAGTTTTGGCTTCTTTACAGTCACCAAAGCTTGCATCACAATATCCTTGCATATCATTATCATCTCCATACTAATTGAGACTGTGAGTCCTTGTATCCTTTAAATATCAAAGCCTTCGCTCAACCATCTTCCAATCTTCCTTCTTAGGATCAATTTGATGTCTGCTTAAGACATTTACTCCATACGCTACATCGGGGCTGCTGGAATTCGCTAAGTGCAACAAGGATGCTACGACCTCTCTGTACAATCTGTTATTTTGATTCTTTGTTCTCGCAAAGATGCTGTTTTCGTTCTCTATCTCGCGTTTTATTCTTTCTTTGTTGGACACTTGATTGGTCGTCATCGGAGTTCTTTGAGGGTGAAACTTTCACAGCCAAATCTTTTCAAGATTTTATCAATATATCTTTGTTGGATTAATTGCAATACTTTCGGTTCCTTGTCTCTTTCGATTTCCAATCCAAGATAATTTTTCGGCTCTCCAATATCACTCATTTCAAAGTCTTGATTTAACTTTCGCTTTACTTCTTTAATTTTCTCATAGTCATTTCCAGTGATTAAGATGTCATCAACATACAAAATCAGTATTAATACTTTGCAATTTTATTGCAACTAAATAGACAGGGTTCATCTGCATCGGGTATTAAGCCCATTTTTACAGCCTTTTCCTTAAATTTTTTTATTCCAGCATTCCGCAGTCACCTTCAGACCGCATAATGCTTTCTCCAACTTACACACCTTTCGCTGCCTTACTTCATTCTAGTATTCTATTCCTTCCGGAATTTTCATGTAAACTTTACTCTGAAGCTGTCCGTTCAAAAAGGCGGGTTTGACGTCCATTTGACAGATATGAAAATCATATTTGTTTGCTATAGCTAGTATAGTTCGTATAAGTGGTAGTCGAGCCACTGGCGTATATGTCTCTTGAAGCTCATACTCATGGCGATCCTTAAAACCTTTGATTACAAGTCGGGCCTTGTATCGTACGCTGTTATCTGGTTCTATCTTACGCTTTAATACCCACCTCGAGTCGATTATGTTGGGTTTTCTGTTCTCTCTGATTATTAAGAATCGGTCAATGAGCTTCCACACTTGATTTTTGTTTAGCGATTCTAATTCGTTCTCTATGGCTTCCATCCATTTTAGTCTTTATATGTAACAGGACCACGATTTATATTAGCGAACAAGGCATGCATATCTTCATCTGTAATTTGAATATCATCGTTCACTTTGTTCTTTCGCGGTCTTCCTTCATTCTTTCGTTTCTACATCTTCCGTTTCTTTCTCAAATTCTGTAAACCAGGTATCTGAATCTATTTCAGTTTCAACCTTTTCCCAGTGTTCAAGTTCCTTAATCTTGTATTTATCGACAAAAACCGATTTTTCATTAAATCTGACATCCCTACTTTCATACAGTTTTCCTTCCTCTGGACTGAATAGGACGTAGCCAGTGGTTTTATAACCGACCAGTATCATTCTCTTTCCAACGGATTTGCATTTTGGTCCAGTCTTTTGCTGTATTTTCATGTATGCAAAACATCCGAAGCGTTTTATCTGCATCAAGTCAGTCTTGTAGTCAGGCTTGAACACTTGAATAGGAATTTGCATGTCTATTGACGCATGTGGAGTTCTGTTGTAAGCGTATACGGCTGCTCCTAGAGCCAAATCCCACATATTTTCGGGTAATCCAGAATCATTTATTAGCGTTCGCACTTTCTTTTGTATCGTCTGATTAAACCTTTCTGCCACTCCATTGTACTGAGGTGTATCGGGACAGGCAAGTTGTAACTCTGCACCCAAATTACTTAAAACTTTCAACATCTTACTTCCAGTAAATTCTGTCCCTTGATCAGATCTTAAATAACATACTTTCGCATCTTTCCCTAATATATTTCGGCCGCTTTTGATAAAGGATTCGAAACAGAACGCAGTTTCGTCTTTTGTGTTCATAGGGTATGCCATAGCAAGGCTAGAATAGTCGTCTACAAACACTGAAATATACTTGTATTTCTTTGGATAAGTGACTGGACTTATCATCCCCATTGTGTCCGAGTACACAATTTGTAAAGGCTCTGTCGCTCTTAGTCGTGTTTGTTTAAATGGTAATCGATTTATCTTTGAGATTATGCATACTTCACAATCAAGAATGGTATCATCAAAGACTGTTTCCCTTAAATCTTCGATGTGGAAATACTTTTGCTGCAATTTCTTTAAATAGTTTAGAGAAGCATGTCCCATTCTTGCGTGCCACAGCATAGCCTTGCCGTAGGTAGAAGGTTCGTTCTGGGTTTCAGTCAAATTATCACGATTTTCTTTGCGTTCGCTTATTTCTATTTCGCTAGAATCATTTAGCTTTCTGTTTACAGTATTTTCAAAATCAGCGTTTGCAATGTTTTTATTATTCTTACTCTCGGTCTCATTTTTACTTTCGTCATTTAATTGATCTTGCCTATCGTTGTCATTGTTGCTTTCGAAGTTATTTGTTCTATATCTCTTAGCACTATCATCGTATTGCCTTTCATTCTTTCGCTTAGTGACTCTACTTTCGCTTCTATTCCTATTATAATTATGGACAACTCCACTTTCGCATCCTTGATGAGAATTCTTTCGACCTTCCTCTGCCAGTCTTTGAGGACAATGAGCAGCGATGTGCTTCGTGAGTTGCTTGCACTCAAAGCAAACTCGGAGTCCCGTACCGGCATGTGGGCAGTTCCTTCCTAAGTGCCCGAAGTCATCACAATTAAAACACTTGGACGCTGTAGTGTTTACTTCCAGGTTTGCTGCCATCGCTGTAGTATGACCTTTGGCTTGATCTTTCGCCTGATCTTTTGTCTGTGTTCTTACGCTCTCAATCTGTAATACAAGTATTTTTGTTTGATCAAAACTGAGGGGTTTGTCAGTTGTACTTCTTATCATGAAGTCAACACTTTGTATTTTATTATTTGATCCAACTACAGCGTTATAAAAAGTATCACGTATTTCTTCGGCAGACAAAGTTTGAATTCCTGAAAGGTTGTTATAATTGCGAACAATTTCTTCAAATTTATCAATAAATTCAATTGCCTTTTCTTTCTCTGGCTTGTAATGCATATTATATAATTGTCTTCTGAGCGTCGAAGACGTTATATTAACCTCACTTATTTTAATTTCTTTAATCTTTTTCAAAACTTGAACTGGATCTTTAATATCCATTACTTTCGCGTGATATACGCTATCAAGATGATTTATCAGTATGTCACGTACTCTGATTTATATTTTTCTTTCACCGATTCGTTTAAATTATCATTCCCTTTAACTGATAAGGGGAGCACCAGGGATGCGGGTTCTGGATTTGGCTAAAACTGTAGGAGGTACGTCTTTATCACAAATGATGAAACACATGTCTTCGGTTTTTTCTGAATGGGCTTTTTGATCCGAGACCCAAGCTATTTTATGTATAAAATGAACAATTTTTTATTAAAATGGGGTCTCTTTCATTGGTTATCGTTTTTGAATATTCTTGTGATGTAAATGGACCAAAATTTGTATAAAAGAAGGCAAAAAAGCCTTAATTTAAGCTGTGTTTCGTTAAAAAATATCGATTTCTTAAAAAGTTATAGGCTATCAAATATAGAGTAAGAAGGTAGCTTAAAATACCACCCGTTTAATGTTTGAAAAAATAAGAAATTTGTTATCATTCTCTTACTCTATTTTTGATAGCCTATAACTTTTTAAGAAAATGACATTTTTTAACGAAACATGGCATAAATTAAAGCTTTTTTTACCTTCTCTTATAAACATTTTGGTCCATTTACATGATCGAAATATTCAAAAAGCTATAACCATAGAAAGGGTACCCCATTTTTATAAAAAATTGTTGATTTTAGACATAAAATAGCTTGGGTCTCGGATCAAAAGACCCATTCAGAAAAACCCCGAGACACATGTCTCATTATTTGTCAGAAAGAAGTACCTCCTATAGTTTTAGCCAAATCCGGGACCCGCATCCTTGGTGTTCCCCTTGTGAGTCATCAATTACATACAAAAGATCATTCGCTTTCAATTCCAAAGTAAAGAAATCAAAGAAGTATTCAAACTTTGTCTGTTTAGTTAATTTATAATCTCTTTTAAGGATAGATCATTTTTTGATAATTCAGATTCTAATGTTCCAGTTATTTCTCTCGATACATTAAGAAAACATTAAATTATTATACATTAAATTATTATATTCCACCTGTTCATTTAGTGTGCTCCACATAGTATTCAGCTCCTTATTCACGTGCTCCAATACTTTTTCGTGATTCGCTTCAACCTTGTCTGACAGCTTCTTTTGGTTGATCTCCATTCGCTTCATCCGCTTATCCATCTCTGATAACTGACGTTGGATTTCTGTCAACATAGAGTCAGAGTTTAGATTCAGTTATATTATGAAAACCTGTTTATGAAAACTTTATTTGTAGAAGTTATTGTTTGTATATTTTGAATTTTTGGTTTACCTGCTAAAGTTGTGATAATTTTCTCATTCTGACGTTCGTTTGCCGAAATATCGTCTGCTACTAGTTTCACACTCTCTTTCGACATTTTTAGATTCTTTACTGCCGCTACTTTCGCTACTTCCTCTATTTGTTTTGTTTCTTCAGCCTTTTCTTCATTACCCTCTTTGTCTTTCATTTCATCGCACTCTTTCGCTTTCATTTCATCACGCTCTTTCTTCTTTTGTTTGGCACGTTCTAACTCGCTATCGTTACAGTAGGGCAGAAACAAATTTTTATTTTCCATCGCCTATGGCGTGAGATTTTAAATTATTATTCAATCTGCTGTACACAAGCCATGTTGAACATAAATTAGTTGTACCAAGTTTATATGACACTCCTGTTTCAGGTTTAAATATTATCTCATTCTCTGTCAATTCCACCCACATACGCTCGTCCGCGTGTTTTGTCGTTAACTTATGAATAACCTCTCGAGTCCTCAGATATAGTGTGGGTTTGGTGGTGCCAGACGCCAGGTCAAGCAGTCTCACTACTGCAGTGTTCAGGATGAGGATGCGGTGAGTGTGAGGTGTAATGAGCCTCCACGTATCTCTAGAATAAATATAGTTTTATTAATTATAACGAGAGGTTTACAGAGAGCCGGCCGTTCTATGCAAGCGATCTAACGCAACTGAACTTTCTGTGGCAGGAGAGGTGAGAGAGGGGAGCAGTTGCTATCCCCACTCCATCAGTAAGGGAAGAAAGTCCCCACAATAGCAATAAGGCAGTGGCATCTATTTTGGAATATATTAAATCAGTTTAATCATATATATGTATATGTATATTATGATTATCGGTAAATTGTTTGAGAACGTTAATTTGTATGCATGTTTGATTTTTAATTTATTTATTTAGACTGCGCAGTCAGTTTTCGGTTTTAGTAGTTCAGTGCATGCGTGCTTATGTATATGTACATATATGTATATATATATACACCGTTCGCTATCTTCCTTTTCCATTCGTATAAAGCACGTTTCCACATTCCCATACTTACAGCGTCTGCAGCCTCCGCGACGCACGTCGTCTCGCGTCAGCTCGCATCGGCGCAATACATATTATATGTATTCGCACTCCGTAAGGTACAGTGCCCTCTGTAAAAACCATGTGGTAGGCCCATAAGAACTATGCGCTCTACGAGGGTTCTTGCGCCCACCGCACGCAATTTTATAGATGGCACTGGTAACGTTACGGAGTGCGAATATGTATTGTGCGCGCGCAACGACTTTCGCAGCATCGGCTGTTCCACACTCGCGTGCGCCTACCGCTTTGACTCGCAACCCCTTTTACACTGGCGCGTGCCTGCCGCTTCTGTCTCTCGGCCATCTTACACTTGCGCGCGCCTGCTGTTTCTGTCTCTCGCTCCTATATATCCCTCCGATGTTCGCTCGGGAAACCGGTGCGCGGCCATGTTGATCAGACACAACTGCGCATGCTCCCTCCCTTTGCGATCGTGCCTGTGTTTACATGCCGGCGAAAACCCATCGCCTAGCACGTGTCGATTCCGAGAAGTGCGTCCACCCCCCGTCATCGGTATAAACAACCAAAAACTAAATACTCGCACTGTTGTACAATCATCGTTCAGGCTTAGACGACACTTTGTATACTGCTTGATTTTAGCCTAAAGCTTAGTTAAATTTTTGTGACGCTAGAGTGTGTTGTTTGTTAGATCTGATTAGCTATTGTCTAATTATATACAACTTTGATTTTCACGTTATTTATGCTCAAGACTGTGTAATAATATCATCTTCTTTCTTTGTATGTCTATTTAGATGATTAATATGAATCTACTCTGTATCCTACAATAAAGTAGGCTATATAATCTGGAAAGAGATTAATAAAGCCTTAAAATAATAAAAAAAAAAAAAAAAAAAAAAAAAAAAAAGAAAAAGAACGAAAAAAACCGAAAAAACACCCACAACCCCCAAAAAAAAAAAAAAAAAAAAAAAAAAAAACGCGTGTTAAACCCTCCACACGAAAAAAGAATAAATAAAAAGAACAAGAATTACATCGGTTTCTAGCCCTCCACACGAAAAAAGGAACAGGATAAGATATACCTCTTGTTCCTTCTGTATTTCGTTCTATATAGATATAGAAGCCCTTCACATGAAAAAAGGAACAGACAAAAAGAACAACAATTACATGGGATTCTATATCTATATATATATATAAAAAAACAACGAAATACAGAAGGAACAAGAGGTATATATTATATAGATATACTAACCCATGCTATTTTTGTTCTTTTTTCGTGTGGAGGACTTCACACGCACCTATCCAAAGCCCTAGCAGGCATATTGCGGTCTTGTTCATACATGCTAGCACACATATGTATATGAAAATGTGCTTGCGTGTGTGTAGGCATATTTGCGAATGCCAGAACACCTTTTTTATGACGCCATATTTCATTTTTAGCTTCAAATCAGTCACATTTTGCCATGTTTTCTTAGGTTTCTGATTACAAACAAAATAAAGCGAATGAAATTAACCGATTTGTGACGACTCAGACAATAGATATGTTTATACCTGTTATTCAGCTAAAGAAAAATATAGTTCCTCTGTCTAAAATCGATATTTAGTTGTTTCAAATTTTATATAGCTCATGTATTGTTATTCCTAGATAGAAATAGAATGAAAAATATAATAATTACATGAATTCCATGTCGTCCGCGGAGATAAACGTTAGAAAAATATTAAAAAATCTCGATTTTACATAAAAAAACAGTCGGGAAAAAAGATCAATATGTGATTTTTTTTCCATATTCCATGTTTTATGATTCCAAACAACATATTAAAGATAGATATATATATAGGTACCAGTATATATATCTCAGTTTGAAAACCTACGAACCTGAATTTTTTCAAAATTTTTTGTCGGACACAGCAATTTGAATATTTCAAATGCTAAAACAAATTTTAATTGTCCGCCAAAAAATTTTGAAAAAATTCAGGTTCGTAGGTTTTAATTTTCTCTTCAACTTCCTACAAACCCAATTTAAAAAGATCGAAAATTCGTCAAGATATCGTAAAAATGCCCAAAATGACGAAAAGGACCCTTAAAAGGGTCTGTGAAGGAGTAAAGGGTTAACACCAGTGGGGAAATATTTTTTTAACCATAAGAAAAAAGATCCTCTTGATCCAATAGCTCAAAGCTTGGGGGCATTTTTTGCCATCTTACCGGCTACGCTCTTTCGTAAACTTTCTTCTTTCTCATCATCCTTTTGGATGGATTGTATAATTTGATGGCCAATGTCAGTCAGTTCCTTTTCTAATTTGTCAAGTTTATTTTCTCTTTTTTTTCCTACGGGTTATCGCCGTTTCCGGCTATGTACCCATTATCACGTAAATGTAATCTTCAGTGAAGTTAATTTTGTGTATCCTCTCTTAACTTTTTTTTTAAATTGATCGTGTACTGCTCCGACTGCAAATCTCTGGGCTGAAACATATACTCAAAAATATTAGAAGATGAATGGGAATCACCTATACAGGGATCCGTTCAAGATTGATGTAGTTGAATAAATCTGAGTGGATAGAAGGGTACTCGAAGGCGAGCATGACAATATCAGAATTTATAGGAACGTTTTTCCTGCGACACTGGTTCAATAAAACCGGTCTATGGGTAGCAGAAATATTACATTCCCATATAAGATGGAATAGGGAATGCAGCTCTTCGCCACATTCACAGTTTTCCTCGACCCTGAAACCTTTTGACGAAAGATGAGCTCTGGATCTATCGTGGCCGCTACGGAGTCCCATCTAGTTAGTCTGTTCTCCTGTGAAAACCAGGAGGACAAAGAAAACTCTTGGGCAAAAGAAAGTTACCTTCTACCTTTCATCGCTAAATCGTATTGCTGGGTGAATTGTTGCATGTCCATAACTTTCGTTTTGAGGTTTGATAGAATGTCCACTAGGACTGTTTTCAGGTTTATTTTCTCTTCTTTTAGTAAATAAAAGTCTCTTGGGCTGAAAATTTATGGAATGGATTTGATGTTTCTATTTGTGCTGCCTGTTCATTATCTACTGCAGTTTGAAATTTAGAGAATTTCTTTTTATTCAGACTCTATTGGAACGGGATTTCTGTGAGGCTTAAATAATAATTGAACTTACTTATTATGTATGACGATTGCTTTATGATAAACTATTCAATCCAGCTGTATTAATTTTAGAGCGTGAATCCAACAAAAGACCGGTGACTACACAAAAACTGCATGAGCACGCGTGTTGCCAGTAAGTACAACGGTATGGAACAGGCACGCCGTGAGAGACGCGAGTGCAACATTGGCTCTCGCCGGCAACGGACGGCTTAAACTATAGTTTCATACATAGGGGAGAGCAGGGCACGTGTGGCACTGTAACTTATATGGATTTACATTGATAGTTTAATTATTTTATTAAATTAAAAAATAGTAATAGTTAGTTAAACATCTTAAAAATTGAAATCTACCATTAAAGTTTGTTTTTTTTTCGATTTATTTGTTAGTA
>JAPYZP010002319.1:0-13720 GCA_030522985.1 Torymus sinensis
GCGCGCGCGAGCGAACTGATAACAAACAATATGTGTGTAGGTGCAAAACAAGAAATAATTGTGCGACAATTATATCGGCATTGTGAAAAAGTAAAATAACGGAGATATGGAGGGGAAGATTCCGTCCTTTTTTTTCTTCTTTTAGATGGATTGAGATGGAAATGTTTCGCAGTTTACTTTTCTATATAAGTTCAATTCTATTTCTACGAAGAAGAGGCGCGATTACAATGTAAAGGCGGAGATTAAATTTTCCATGTCACGTGTATATATAATTTAGATGTTACACACCAGATAAAGACGTTCTGTTAAAATAAACCGAATCTTCCTTATCTTTTGTGTGCTCGAAATTTTTGTTCAAAAGTCTTACATAGAATTATGTTGAAGTATAGAGTCTATCTGTGCATGTAGTTGAATTGATTAATTATATTTTTAGCGCGATTAAGGAAAGTGTATTTCCGCAATTACAGATTTAATCTGCAGATAGCGCATTATATAAATTTTTTTCACCTGCGGGTGGGAAATGTAGAAAAGAGTAAATACATCGGCAATATATATATATATTTGTGCTTAATGATTTTTATTTTTCGTCTGTAACATTAGAGCCGTAGGCTGAATCCTGTTTACAGGGTTACAATAATGCAATGAGTGAGTCTCTCGGTGTGTATGTATGCGTGTTGTTCGTGTGTGTTTGTGTGTGCATCAATAAATCCGTTATCTGCGATTACAAATTCTACATTTACATAACTCCGCTCGCCTCTTTTATCCTCCTTTTCATACGGTAGGTGTGTGTGTGTGTAATGGGTTTTCGAACCTGCACGCGTGTCCGATATATCGATCGATATAATTACTCCCTATATTTATCTATATATAAAAGTCGAAGATACGTTAATAAATAATATATAAAAAGACGCGTATGTATAAAGTATATATAATACACGGGGATCGGGGGCTAATAAGTGTTTAATGTATAAACAGAGCGTTTCGTTAACTTCTTTTTTTTTTGTTCTTCTTCGCCGTCGTCTCTGTTTTGGCTTCTTTGTGTGTAAGTATGTGTGCTTTAAGTCTATGAAAGAAAAATGTACAACGTCTCGCGTTTACATGAAACGTAAAAACTACAAAACGTACTTTCACTCGTTTTCGCACAATCGCGCAATTTTATTTCCTCTCATCTTAACCCTGATCGTTAAAAGATTGATATTTTCTTTTTCATTAAAAGTTCTTTTTTTTCACAGTTTTCAAGGAAGCACTTGAATATTACATCGACGAGTCTTGGAAGGTATTTCTCTTTGTTTATCTATATGAAAACGAAAAGTCTCGTAAGGGATAATACAACTTAATTACTCGTTTACAATATCGTCTTCTTGTTTTCGTCTTAATTGGCATATTATATAATCCTTTTGACTTTGCGTTATTTTTAAGATATAGGAAAAAAAATCGCTTAGTTACCGACTGAGTAAAATATCGCAAATATCAGACTTTTCACTTAGCTTTTTTGATTGTATAATATTTTGTGACACTTCTTATTGTACGATTTTCTCTCTACGATTACATCTTCTTAATTTTTAGAAACCGTCTTGCGATCGATTATCACGCTAGCAAAGATATTACTTTTCGCAACATTCGCAAATTTCGTGTAAAAAATACAAAAATTTATAAAAGTGAAAAAACGTATTACAAACACTGCGTCACGCAAAAATTGCATAATAAAAACGTCTACGAATTTTCGAATCGGCATGTATAATCACTACGCGTACACCTACATTTTTGCTAAATTACAAGAAACCACCGGCTTCTCGTAATCCCCCCCCCAGAGAACAAAACTTTCAAAGCTACACGAAGTCGCACGAAATTCAACAAATACACAGAGAGGGTATAATATATATGTATATATATAAAAAATGCATGCACGCGAAAGCTCATATCATTCTCTCGCACTCGATCGTGCACCTTTTGATACTTATATATGTCACTTATAGTTTTTACAAAACATTATACAGACACAATTGTTTATCCTCTTCTCGTCGTCTAGATCAATTCTTAAAATTGTTTTTTGTTTTTTTAACTTTTCGTTGTATTCCTTATCTCTTAAGTACACGTTATAATATATAGTATCAAAACGAGTCTCATTCTTTGAATGACCAACAGATGGCAACGAAGCTCTCGACTTGGCAGTGCGCGAAGGTTTTTTTTCTTCTTCACATCGTCATCCTCTATACGAACGAACGAGAATTCGATTATCGTTTGTTTTTTCTTCTTCTTTTTCATTTTCATCTCCGTTTAACAAATATCATTGCTCAGTCGGTAAAGAATGACTTTCGCGGTTTCTTTTTTTTTTTTTTAATAATCATCTTATAAAGTACAATAACGAGGCATATCCGATCTCGCTCCGCCAGGGGGGATTGGTTCGAATGCACCGCGGACGTCGCGTGCAGCGCGTGTCATCCGCAGACAGAGAGAGAGAAAAACCTCTATACATTATAATAGAGACGCTATAATTCGTTTACTGGAATATATCTTACACGCGTTGGCGCTATTTATACTTTGCTTTCTTCCTTTCTTTTCTCAATATAATATTTATGTCAATATATATACTGCAACAATCGATCGTTCCGTTCGATAAATCGCTCAGCAGATATATATCTCTCTACGCAACGTACTTATAACTTTATTTTTTAATTTTACTTCGTTTAATAGCTCGATATTAGCTCTCTACGTGCTCGTCTCTGCCCGCGCGCCTTTATCTTCTTGTTCGACGAGGAAACAAGCAAGTTAAGTCTGCTGCGGGCGGGACCTCGAGGAATTGCATCTCGCGAGAATCGGTGCGGCGGCGACTTATCGATTGTTGCCGCCAGCCTGATCGGGATTCACTCGAATTGTGACTTTGTTGCCGAGGGCCGTGGCCAACTTCTCGACGCTGCCTGTCGTAGCAGCACCGGCTTGGCCGTTCTCCTGGTAATTCACCGACGTCGTCATCGTCGTCGTCGTCGTCTTATCAGCCTCCTCCGTTACGGGTGGGATTTCGGTTTCCTTTAAAACAAATGCAGAGCGTTATAACAATGACGTTTAATTTATTTTTTTCAAGTTTGTCTAAAGGTCTAGTTTGCTAATTTATTTCTGCTACCAAACTTTATTGTATTTTTCCTTTCCAGGATGGTCCGAGCAAGAGTTCAAATGGTCATTTTATAGTCAGTGTTGTATATAATAGTAAATTTATAATTGGTATTCTGTCTAAGAGCTATGATGCCATTTGTTTGCATTTGGACTCTTGCTCTTATCTTATAGAAATACATGATGAATACTTACGAAGATTAATAAATAGATATAGACATTTTTTGGGGGTTTCTTTTAATGTGAATTGTGCTTGCAAGTTTCTATGTGCCTAAAGAAAGTTTAGCTACTGTGTACAATTTTCGAAGTAACATCACTTGAAAGTCAGTTATAGAGTGTATTTTGGTAAGAAAGAAATCATCACACAATTGTAATGTTCACTTATGACAGCATAAGTATATATAATTTTGTACGATTTTATTTTTTTCAATGCTCTAATGTAGGATTCATTCGCAATCTTTCGGAAGATTGAGTTACAGCTACCAAACTGTTTAAATAACTACATACCTGATCTATTGTTCATTATTCTATTCAATAGAATAGACATTTTTTTTAATTTTCTTACAAATCCTATGGTTTTGTTATTAACTAAAAGTTCAAAAAAAAGAATGAAAGTGAGGAGAACAAAAGAAAAGAAGCAAATAAGCTAAAATAAACTAAAGAAAACTAAATTACTCTAATTCACTACGTCACACTAAAATCCCACTCAATACCTAGGTTCTTTCATTTCCCGTGGGACTAGATTCTACAAGAGGTGGGTTATCTAGATCCATGCCCATTCAAAAACATATCCCTTGGTTTTGGACTAAACAACTGGTCAACCACCCACACGCACGCACACACCCACACACACATACACTAAAATGCATATAACCAGCTGATCAGCCCAAACATACGAGTTAGGTATTCAAACGGCCATTCTTCTGGTCTTGAATTGGTATAACCAAACGACAACCTTACATATCGGCATTGATGTTCGATGCCGTCGTCAATAAGTCATCTATAGCACTTATCTACTCAACAATAACCACTTCCAAACTCCAAAACCCAAACTACAGTGTGTGAAATGAATATACCCGCTGCAACCTGCGCGTATTTCATCCCAGACTCACCCCCTCAGTCTTTTTTCGTAAGTTCGACCTCTGCAGTGTGGCCACCAGCTCATTCTGAAACCGCGAAGCCACGGGCGACGAGCCATTGCCTATGGTCGTCGACGATTTGCCGTCCTGATTCGCCAGGAAGCCAAGCCGCGCTGGTTGCCTCGAGTCGCCCTCGTACGAGCCGATCCTGATCGCCACCTTGCTCACGTTATTCGCCGTCTTGACCACCGTAGGTTTTGGCGCCACTGCCGGTGGCTGCTCGCCATTTTGTGCGCGCGCGCAGCCATTTTGCGTGCCGGCAGTGCCATTCGTCAGCTTCACGGTGCCGTTCGTGGGCGGGAAGTACGTCGACGGTGGTCTTGGTTTTACGTTCGTTGTTGAGCTGTTCTTCAGTTTGAAGGATTCGATGCTCTGCATTTCGACCAGGTCGTCGGCTTTGCCGTTTTTCTGGCTGGCGGTCTTGTTGTTGACGGTCATGGATTTGGTAACGTTGTTGTTGTTGTTGTTGTTGCTGCTGCTGTTGCTGTTATTGTTTGTGTTCGAGCGCTTTTCCTCGTTCTGTAAAATTTCGTGGGGATTCGATGTTGTTTAGAAGACGATTTTTTTTGGTGTTGAGACGAGAGAGAAGGCGATCGTTGAGTGTAACAAGAAGGTGGTTTGATTGATGAAGTTCGAAGAATAAAAAAAAAGAAGTTCTTTGTAGAAGTTGAGTTACAATTGTCAATATTTAGTAGGTAGGATCGTCATGAAATGAATGGATGAACACAACTGTTACTACGTAATGAAGAAATGTGTATAATGTACCGGATGTTTTTAAAGAAGGATTCGAGGATCAGAAAATATAGAAAGGAGGACTTTTTTTTATAGAGGATTGCTTTATGATTCTTTAAAGTCATTAAAGATTTAGTAAATATTGATCGATAGTCTTGAGGTTCTAGTGTTTGGTACATACAAAGGTCTAGACGTATTTAATTACAAGAGATTTGATGAAAAGAAGAAAGTGGTAGACAATCATCATATAAATGCCAATGATTAATGACGACGTCATAATTGAATTTCACGTCTTCAATGTATAATCCTCGTTAGAGTGGAGAGCAAAGCATTACTCAGTTATACTATTGATTAATACAGATGCAACGAAGTTATGGAATGTTTTGATATTATGAATATTAACTGGAAGAGCACTACAGCTAAAGATTAATAATACAAACATGGTTTAGTTACATAATGTATACTGGAAAGTGTTAATAAAGTAAAGATGAGGATGAATATCGATACCTATACGATACTAAAAAAAAATCCTTATTTTCCGTTCATAGCCTTTCACTTTGATTAATTTTAAGGTATTTAGCATGCGTTTAATATATAAAAAAAAAACGCCGTCAAAATCCAATTCATCATCTTTCACCAGCAATAATGTTAGCCTGCAGTAATTGCAACGCAGCTGCCTGTACTCCTAATCGATCCCCTCAAACATACAATAATATCACGGCACATATACCCTACCGAATGTTCTTTCAGAAAATTTCGAAGCCAACAAAATATACCAAACCAATATTTCACCCAGCGATAATCCCGCTCGCGAGAAATCGACGTTTTTACGAGTCCTTCCCCGAAACCCGAGTAATCTCGCAATCGACGTCGACGTATATATAACAATTAGCCCTTTGCACGCGCACAGCGAAAGATTAATGTTCCCTGCGGCCCGATCGAGACTGATAATATAAAGTCGCACGCGCGCGCGGCGACGGCTTCTTCTTATCGCGGAAGTGCCATCGCGGCGCGCAGTATTTCTTTTTGGCTAAAGGCTGGCGGTCGTGTAAAATCAAAATCAAAGCGGCAGATTGCAAATTAAAGCATAAGGTTAATGTAATTATCGTTGCCAAATAATTGTTAAAGGGGGTAATATTGTTAACTAAATGTAATATATATATTATGTTATATAAGCTTTTGTAGATTTGTAAGAAAACGTTCGAGGTTCTGACATGGAATATTTACACTGTGATTCTTTCGTTAGTTCATTGTTGTACGTATATTAATATTCATGAAAGTTTAATAATATTTTTTTGTTTGTTTTGTACAAATATAAGAGTGTTTCCCATGAGTTCTGTTAGCATGATTAATTGTAATCCAGATTTCTCGTGTGTTTCCTAACTTGGTTCAGAGTTGGTACATGGCTCGTATTTACAATTGGTTGAGCTTGGTTTTAATAAAAATGGTTTCTTAATAATAGCATTTTATTATATATTTAACAATTAGCTCACGTGGACTGGAACTGACAGAGAAATTCCCGACTAAAAAAAAACAGTTATAAGGCACACGAAGTGAGATTATTGCGGCTTTTGTTGTAGAAAAATTCATAGTATTCAAATTTTTCACACAAAGAATTTTAATTCAGCCGGCATAATAAGCGCTTATTCTCTGCGTCTAATTTAAAATTATATCTCGGTGGGGCACAAGTAGATTCGAAACCGAGATTGCACGAGTCGCGCTCCAGCGATTTCGCAAGGAATCTCACTTTTTTTAGTTGTTTATAAATTCAGCGCTTTTACAGTTACTATAATAATACGCACTTTTTAGATTACTCCAGCAATTAATAGAAAGCCGAATTAATCGATCTTTTCCGAATTTCTCTTTCAGCGCATACCTAACCACGCGATCCCTCGCTTAAATATATAACTCGACACAGGACTATATAACATCGCACACTTTACATACCTGATCGGCAGTCTGGTCCGCGGCCTGGCGCTGCTGCGCGTTGCTGAACATCCGCTGGTGCGCGCGCTTGAACTCCTCCATCAGCTGCGAAATTCGACACAAGTCAGAGAGAGAGGGAGAGAGAATAAGAAGAGAAGATTATGTAGGAATAGCATTTCACACCCGCGTGAGCTCGCGCGCGGCCGACTGGCTTCCGCGTTATTCGCGCGCGGAATGAATAAGGCGATGTTGATCTTTGCCCGGTTGAATTGTTCCTTTTTCGTTCAGGTTTCGCGAACGTTTTCGATGTACCTGCTTGAAACGCCCGTTGTCTAACGCACTGTTACATGGCACTGATAATCAAACTCAATATTTTTCAGTAGAGTAAGTATATTAAACTGAATTGCACCGATCGGCCATGAAAACGGTTTCGTCATAACGTTATTCCCGATCGTCAACTTGTCGCCCTCCGGCTGCGATGCGTTATACAGTTTCTCGCGGTATAAGTATACACACATATATATATATATATATATATATACATAAGTATGTACCGCTGTGGGAGAGAAAGATAGAGAATGAGAGGAATAGGGTTCACCGACCTTGTCGTGCGTCACCTTCTGCTCCTGGGCGCGCAGGGCCTCGGGGTTCTGCGGTTTCCGGCCCTCCTGCGCCGCCTTCTCGCCCGGCTGCTGCTGCTGCTGCTGCTGCTGTTGTTCCTGGTTCGCGAGACGCTGCGAAAACGCGGAGGAAATGTTTTTCGTTGTATAAAGTGTTCACTTTCGTGAGTGGATTTGATGTTGGGGAAGTTTTTACGAATAAATTTATAAAGTCTATAGCCTTAGGGAGGAAAATGTTACTGTATGGAAGTAACGACGAGTTTGTACTCGTGCGAGTGTTGTACATATTCTCTGCGGGCAGAGCATGATAGCGAATACACAATACGCATGAAAAGAATTTACGAAAAGAAAAATCAAAATTGAAGCTGCGTTCTTCAACATAGATTTTGTCATAAGAACTCACAGTACTTTGAACAATTAATTTCCCGATGCCATTTTCATACTGTGGATATAGTTACAAAAAAAAATTTGATTTATTCAATTAAACCGGTATTCGAACACGAGCGATGAAATAATGTTGTTGAAACAAAAAAATTTCAAATAGACTTAAAAGCACTCTCGTAGAATTATTGAATATTCGCTATTTAAAATAGTAAGATTTTTTACTATTTTAAACAGTGAAATTTTACTATTTTTCACTAATTCTTAGCGAATCAGTGTCACTATTCAATAAATGAGTTGATCGAAGAAAATTTTTTTCTCGGCGTATACACTCTCGAAAAATGAATCGTTCACTAATTACGCAGTGAAATTTTTATTCCACTTGTTCAATAAGTGAATACTCACTAAAGAATCAATAAAATTTTGTCCGTTTATTCACACGAGTGAACGACTTATCACGCATATTCATTTTTCGAGAGCAACAAAGATTCATTGCAGACACCCACCTGCTTGGCCCTCCTCTGCAGCTCCTGCGTGATCGCGGTGCCCAGATCGATCTGCGGCGGTGGCGGCGGTGGCACTGGTTTCGAGCCCCCGGCACTGGCACTGGCAGCCCTGGCCCTCGCCTCCTGGGGACTTTTGCTGGCGGCGCCGGTACCGCAGGCAGCGGCCGCCGCGATCGCCGAGGCGAACGATTGCGCGCTGCTCGCCGCGGCCACCGCCGTAGCAGCCGCCGCGGCGGCGGCTGCCTCGCAGGACGACGAGGCCGAGAGCGAGGACGTCGTCGAGACGGTGTCCTTGACGCAGCTCGACGACTCGAGGCTCGACTCCGTCTCCGTCGAGCCCGTCGAGCCCATCGACATCGTGCTGCCCATCTGCATGCCCATCGCGTTCATCGGCTTCGATTCTGCAATTTTTCGAGACGGATTTTTTTCTTCAATAAATGCATTCTTATTAATTACCCAAAAGTATAACATTGCAGTTGAATAATTTATATTATTTAATTAGTTTTATTCAAGTTCAGGAACCTTATAGCTTCAAGCTAGTTATTTTCGTTGCTATATTTTCGTTTTATTGTACTGTGATAATTGTATTATTTTTGCATTATTTACATACTTGCTCTTTAGTGTTCCACAATATTGTAGAACATTTCATGTATAAAACACTATATTACATTTAACACCGGCCGCGTTATAATTTTCGCTGAAAGAAGAAGAAGAAGTCTGCCTGTCAGCTCGCGCGCTGCACGCGGGCGAGAGAAGAGAGCATTTCGAAAAAGGCGGAGGGGGGCCCGCCCCCGTCGTTAAAACCATCGTCGGCTCTCCCCAAGGACGCGAGGAATATTTAGCGAGGCCTCGAGCTGTCGCCCCCCCCCCCCCACCGCTTTTATGTGCGCGCGCGTTCGCGAGGAATTTCGAAATATAC
This sequence comes from Torymus sinensis, assembly GCA_030522985.1. Classification (NCBI taxonomy): domain Eukaryota; kingdom Metazoa; phylum Arthropoda; class Insecta; order Hymenoptera; family Torymidae; genus Torymus; species Torymus sinensis. The sequence continues at coordinate 9,332 of JAPYZP010002319.1, forward strand.
ATGTATATGGTACTCTTGTCGTTTTTAAACAAAGGTTAAACTTGGAAAGAATAATATTTGTTGTAATATGTAATAATGACGTACCCGCGGGCCATTTGTAGGGCAACGGGGGCGGCATGGACGGTGGCGCTGGAGGACTCGGCTGGTGCACCTCGACCGTCGTCACCGTCTTGCGGTCCTTGTCGCCGGCCGCGCCACCGCCTGTCTGGCGCTGGATCGTACCGCAGTTTACGCCTGTGGCTATGCCGTTGCCAACGACGAGGCCGCCACCGCCGACGACGACGTTGCCGCTGCCGCCCAGGACGACGCTGCCGCCGTCCGGCTGGCCGTTCTCCTGCGGATAAATATTATTAATTTCATTTGCTTCGCGATTGGCTTGGTTAAATGTATGTGGAAAGAAAATTATATATTGTAGTCACTCTCTAAAGTCAAATTAGTGAAAATTGCATTGAATTAAATATTCACTATTTCATAGTAGTTTTTTCCACTAATTCAACTTTAGAGAGTAATCTATGTGTCAGATAAGTCAAGTGCTTTGGGGAAAAGCTGAAATGGTATTATAAATATAAGTTAAAATGTTGGTTGCACTGTAAAAATTCAACATTTTATTTAACAAAAGGAGAAACTCCCTTTCAGAAAAGTAGAAACTTAGTATTAAGTATATAATGCCAATCCCACACTTTAACAAGCGAAAGATTCTATACTTTTCTTTAAAACGAACTTTTCATCTTAATCTGTAATCAACTGTGCAAGCAGTATAATAGAACTACTATAGTTATTTATCTTTTTTTTTCGCGTACAGTTTTAGAAAGTGCGAGAAAACTTACCAGGAAGATTAAAAACGTATATATTTAACAAAATTCTATCCTATAATGAATATCTCATCGCAATAAATACACTAAACGTAAATTATACCATTAAAAAGCATAAAATCTTAATTTCGCGTGTAGAAAACCGTCACTTTTCAAAATTGACGAGTTTCACGCTAATTGCCGCTAGTATAACCAGCAGGCGGCACTCGTATATATACATTTATCGCGGATCCTTAATTCGGAGGTGGAACGCGCGCACAATTCTTCATACTCTAAAAATGTTTTTTCCTTTCGCATTACAAACGAGGCAGAACGGCGCGGTCGTCGTCTTAATCCGATAATAAGCGGCCCCGCGTCGTTGGAAAAGTATATAGCTTACATTCTCTCTCACGCGGCCAATTACTCATCATCTAAACGTTTAATTGAAGGTATAAAACGCGCGGCCGGGATTTAATCGCGTTCTCCAATTTATTTTCTCGCATTGTTTAAATTGAAATATTTTGTTTTTTTGCTTCGAGAAAACTAAGAAGCTTCTGCGAACTTATGCATAATATATTTGACGGCTCGCGACGCTGTCCAAAATTGCTAATCAGAATATAATAAGTAAGGTAACGGAAAAAATCAGTATATACAATGGCGGCTCACGCATGTAGCGACACAATGGGGGAGTTCCCACGTTCCCGCGGCTTGACGCATTACGCGGATAGGCCATTATATACTTTAAGGAGCTTCTAATACGCGACGATTATTAATAATGGCTTGTAATCGTCCTGAATATTGGGTTACCAATTTGATCGTTTATAAAGCGTGTGCCACATACCTATATATTTCTATCCGAATCTCACACTTGCATTAATTTCCTATCAAACAAAACTTTTTTATACCATACCATATCCATAGACAAAAGAACAAAGTCAGTGCTTCATCAATATTTCGCGCTTTAAATAAAAATTTGAATAAATTTGAATACACCCGCGCATACCTTGATATAAACATCGTCAACGGGCGACGGCTCGTAGCTGCCGTCGCTCCTGATCCCGTGCTCCCTCCTGTACTCGGCCCTGCGGTCGAGCTCGTCCCTGGGATTGGCGTCGAAGTCGTGGCACTCGAAGTCCTTCGGCGCTACGGGATCGTAAAGCGGCTCCTCGTCGAGCAGCATCTCGTCCTGGCCCGCGTCGTCGTAGATCCCGTTGCTGCCCGTGCGCACGTGCTGCTGGTGCGGATGGCGATTCGGCACTCGGCGACCGTATTGCTGCTGCTGCTGCTGCTGAGGATGATGGCCGTGAGGATGCGAGGCCGGATAGTGCGGCGGGTGGCTCTGACTTATGCGGATGACGGTCGTGTTGTTCGGCTTGCGCATCCATTCTTGGGGCTGTCGATCAAGAGTTTCAGTATAGATCCTTAATATATTTGTAGATTTTCAAAAAGATATATAACCGCCCAGTATATTTCCTCTCTCGTTAAACCACGCGCAGCGCGAAACAAAAGCCGCCGATAAAACACGTCGCTGTCGCTCTCGCTCTCGCGCGAACGTACGAACCGGTACCCCATTAAAATTCTGAAGTCGAAGTGTTTCCCCTCTTTACAACCGTCGGCGCGGCTGCGGTGGCGGCGGCATTCCGCGCGTTTCGTTTTTTAAGCGGCTCGTAGCTGCTGCTGCACCGGATAATTAGTCATCGCGCGGAGGGCGGCTATATTGCTGTTATATAAGGTGAAGTTGTAGTGCGAACCTGTTCGACGTGGCCCCAATCCGCCGGGCCCGTGCCGTTCGACGGGCAGCAGTTCCTGTAACAGAGGAGTTTGGGTTATTTCATGGTTCCTATATATATAAACAAATCAGCGCATCCCAATTAATTAACACAGGAGAACGAAAGCGATTCACCCGTGTATATAATATATACAATTGTTCTCGTATATTTTCACATTTTTCATACACTTTCCCCCCGCGATTGCATACAAGGCGACGCGCTGCGTCAATGGGAGAAAACGGATTCCGCGCGGACAAAAGTCCTCGGAGGTGTATAACCGCGCCAGGATAACTTAGATTTTTTTCTTCTCCCCTCCCCCGAAATGACAATCGTTTTACCCGCGAGGGAGAGATGGAGTGCTGTAGTGCCATGATGGCGCGCGGCTTATGCAATGTAATAGATCTATTATTTTTTGTGTCGGCTTGATGTTGTAGTAGATTCGAAATTACATTTTACATATATATTCATGGTAAGTATATACTCGAATGATTGTAATTACCGAGAATAATACATTTATTTTAGCAGTTTATATATATAAAAAACTTCTCCGATCAACACCTCATTTTGATTGACTTCTTATACTTTCCAAATAACACACACACACACATCCGTCCCCTTCAGCAGGTACAACCGCGACACGACCCGATCCTCCGAAACCGGAGTACCTACAGAGAAAATCTTTCCGGTGCGCGCACTTTCACCGCGGATGGCGGCGGCGGCGGCGACGGCTTTATTAGACCGCGGCTTACGTAAACCCGGCGCGCGCATCTCCTCTTGCCGCGCGCGCGAGAGGTGCGATATAAGCTCGTAATACGCGTGGGAATCGGTATTGTACAGTCGATTTTCAAAATTCTCTATTATGATTTAACAATTTTGTTGTTTCTATTTTTACAAAAGAGAATGAGATAGTACTTATAACACACACACAGGTATAACAGGACCTGAGGTTTTTGGTTTTAACGCGTCGGCGGCGGCGGCTACTTTCTTGCGTTACGCGCGCGCGTTCGTTTCTTTTTTACCGTCCTTTTTACGGAATTTTTTCGTTCAGAGCTGCCGGCGTGAAAAGATGCTGTGTGCTTTTGTTACCAAAGCGCGCGTGCGTATATATATTATAGGAGCCTATGTATGGTATAGTAAAGAGAGACGTTGCGCACGTTTGCGATAATAAAATAAAACTTTACCACGCACAGTTGGTCTCGCGCGTAAAAGTAAGCATAAAAGAGTTAAAGCCAGTAGTATTATAATTCTCCGCTCGCCGTCTTTAAATTCAAAACGAGTCGCAATTACTGAAAGGAAAAACGTCGAAATTAACTTCTCTAATCAAGGTATAACCAGCCGCCGCAGCGGTATAATCAATGATTCAATGTGACTGTGAAGAACTCAGAAAAAACTCCATTAAAGAAAAGGGTATTTGCAGAGAGGAATTGTGAACAGCAACATGATGATGTCAATGAAGGAGATAATGAAGAGGAATCTCATAATAATGAAAAGAAATGTGATGATAGTGAAGAGGAATCTGATAATAACGATTCCAATATACAGACGATCAACCCGCTTTGCTAAGCAATATGCTTATTTAGATAAGGCGAGACAAAATGATAGAATGAATAAAATAAATAAGGACATAAATAGACACAAAGAAATAAATTAAGACATGACTTGACGCACACAAGACACATACATATAGTAGTAATAGATGAAATAGTCTTCACTTCGAGCTGTAAATGTGTTTCAAGCAACCAGCACAAGGAAATGTTCCCGCACTATAGGGTCACTTGTGCAGTTGGACTCACGTGCCCAGCTCGACTCAACAAACATGAAAGACTAAT
>JAPYZP010002320.1:0-19602 GCA_030522985.1 Torymus sinensis
CTCTCTCTCTCTCTCTCTCTCTCTCGGAACGGCATTTTTCGTGCTAAGTATATACCTACGCGCACTCTGCTCTCCCGTCTCCATGGCAGCCGAGCCAGAGAGAGAGAGAGAGAGAGAGAGAGAGAGAGGGAGAGAGAGAGAGACAGAGAACAGAGAAGCCTTTTTAGCTTCTCCTTGTCGTTCCTTTTTCATTCCTCTCGCGTTTGGCTCATTTCTCTATTAAACATGCGCGCGTCGGGGATCGAAATTGCCCTCTCGACGAGTGAACGCGCCCGCCGGTATCCTTTGTTCCCTCGCTTTCCTCCCTCCCTGCGTCGACTTCTGCGAAAGTGTTCTCTTTTCCTATCTCTTTTTCCCCCTCCCTCTCTACTTCTCGCTTTCTTCGGCTTCTGCCGACGCATATTCTCGCTCCCCGGGTTAACGCCTCGTGAGAACGGCTCCTCCTGGCCGTCAAATCTAGTTTTGCCCGCCTATTTATCAGGTGGCATTTTCCACACGTCGCAAAGGACATAAATTATCCAAGTCTGAAAGAAAAACGTTAAATTACATTACATATAGTGAGCGTTTGTTTATTGATATTCCGTTATCGATGTATAAATTAACGTAACTTTATCGGGCAGGCGTCAATAAACTTCGACTTGACCTCAGGGCGCGCGCGCTAACTTCGTTCATGCCATTGTTGGAGAGAAAGAGCGGAGGTTATTAGCTACAGCAGCAGCGTCCGGAATGCAGACTCGCAAAAAGAGGCGCGCGCGAGCTCACGGTACTTCGCCCTACGCTCGGACTTTTATTTAGCCGCCCTCCATTCAGTCGACGGATCCCTCCCCGCGTCTCGCCTTTTTCTCTCTCTTCTTCGACGGGGTCTATTGGAAATATCTGCGTTCCAGCAGAGCAGCAGTGCTGATGCAGTTTTCAGCGGTAAATTGAGAACCGTCGCGCAACCTTGCCTTGCTAGAAAAATAGCTTTTCTTTTGAAACGTTAGCAGAGGGAGGAAGATAAAAAGTTTTGGGTTGAAAGTATTTTGAATAATTAATAGGGACATGATTATACTTTTGGCAAAATTATTTATTAATATCCATATCAAATTATTTTATATTTGTTTTTATTTTGTTTTCTAATATTAATGTACTTGGAGACATCATGGTCAGTCTACATTTGTTGCAAACCGCTGAGTACAGAATACGAAGTTTTCATGATCTGCAAAACATGTAATTATTTAGTTATAAATGAAAGAATCTCTACCTCGCGTTACCACCAGATATTTTCGAAGACTAACGCTTAGTAGAGAATTTATGTTCATAGGAATAACGTGAGCAACCGTTAGCTTGATGGGTTCGGCAGCTCGAATCATGATTATTATTAGAGATTTCCTCGTGGTCGATGCAAGATCAACCCAGGCCACTTCATAGACAGCCTCTGCAATTTCTGCGCTCTATAACGCTAAAACTTTAATTTGAACAATAATCATCAATTTTCTAATATGCAATAACTTACGTGCAGCGCGACTTCGTTCCCATACCAGCAGGGCAATGTATTTGGAATATAGAGATATCGAAAGCGTTTGGGCCTTAATTGCCTCACAAAGCTATTATTCAATCGATAGTTTCGTATTTGCAACGAATCATAAGTGGTGTAGTATTGAATTACCTGTAAATAAATTGATGATCGTAAATATATCTGTCTTATTAAAGCACTTTCCACTTTCATTTTGCCAATGAGTGACTGTTGTTGTACTAGTGCTGGGAATCCGGATAGCATCGTATCGGCGTCTATGTGCATCAAGATAATGGCTTCGCCAACAAATGATTGTTGGAATTAGGAAAGCCAGAAGGTCAGAGGTATCCTGGTTTCGTAAGGGTACCATGCTGGTGCTGAGAATTTTATTTCTCCATTGGACTTCATCATAGGGCCTATCAATCTTATCGATATACAAGCAAAGCAAGCCAATGCGTAACACAGGTTTCAATACGGCAGGTCAGTATACAAACTCCTGAGAAAGTGACTATCTATTGACTCACCTTACGGGAATGAAATTTCACCGACTTTACCGCCGCTTCCTAGAACCTTCCAAAGTGAGACGCATTGGGAGGATTGAAAAATCATGATGTTCCATCTCGTGCCAACAGACGAAAGGCCTGAGACGACGATGACATCACTCCCGACAACATTTGACGCAACAACGATTCAGTACCGACAAAGTTGGTTCCTTGATCTGAGAAGAGCTTTTTACAGTGGCCTTGGCGAGAGATAAAGCAATGAAAAGATGCGATAAATGATTTGCTTGTACAGTCCTGAACTGCTTAGAAAGATGTAACGCCCTAGTAGACATGCATATGAAAATTGCAATCTAGCCCTTCAGTGTCCCCTTGCCGCGGGTCTTAGTTAATCGAATAATCGACCCCTGAACGCTCAAAAGGGGGAGAAGGACGTACACGAGCTTCTGGCAGTTCTTCCATGAGATAAGGTGATACGAGGCTCCAGCTTGCCGATGATTGCAGAGATCCGTTTTTCTCATTCAATTTTGAATTTTGATAAAAAATCTCTCTGACACGTTATAGATTTGATAGTTAGATAACGTACCATAGCGATATTATCTTAAAATACAAAATTGAATGAGTAAAACAGGTCCCAGCAATCGCCGGTAACGGTTGGAACCCACATCGCCTTAACACGGTGTACGAGCGGAGAATCGAGTGCAAATCGTGCAGGAGCGAATCATGCACTTAACGTCCGTTCGACCTTGTGTGATTCAGTACTGCTTTCGTACAAAGGCTAGAGTGAGCTGACCACCGCCATACAATGAGCGAAAGTGAGCATGTCTCATCACCAAAGTGGATAAGTGAATAAATTGATGCTTTGCGTCAACGTCGAGAAGCGAGTGTACTAATCGACCGCCCACCTTGATCAACCTCTTTTGAAGCATAGGTCGTAGCTTGATAAGAGCGTTGTATGCGGCTAGTGTACCATTTTGATTGAGCTGCTTGATTTCACACCGATAATAGATAGAATGGGTATAAGAAATATCCAAAGAAGACGAGCACTCTCAATCTCTTTCGCGATGATCTCACGGCTGGATTAACACTCATTGGTATTGAGAAAGGAGAATTGCTCGAGCTTCAAATGAGTGCTTGCAAGTAGTGAAGTACTAGAAGTAGTTCCCTTAACTTAAACTGTGTTTTGAGTATAAGACGAACACAGTAAGCCGTTATGCGAAGTAATTTTGACAATGAAGAATACTTCTCGAGCAGGTCCCAAGTTTTGAACAGACGGATCAGACGACTTCGGGCAAATATCATACTCACATTCAAAGAACCTAGATTATTAAAACTAAGACTATTTACAGCGAAATTAAGCTCGTCTTGAGATATTGATCATAAGCTCGTTGACTCCGAAAACCAAGGTGTTTCATGTATGCGAGGCATGCGCAAGTCTTACCTTACAAAAGGGGTGCGGGAGCGTGATGGCTGCAGCTGCTCTACAACACGGCTATTTTTGTGATTACCGTATCGTCGTTGTGGTGTGGCCAACTCCTCAGCGCGTACGATAAAACGCAGATTTGAAGCCAAGATGCTCGCCGCAGCTTCCACACTCTCTCCTTGATTAGTCGAACTGGATCCGGCTCGAAGGCAGAGTTGCCGGATGGTGATTTTTTGTCACATTTACTCTCAAAGAATATAACGTCACTTGCATGCGAGTGAAAAGCATAGAGATCCCCATCTGGTAACCCTACGTACTTAAAGGACACAAATGGGGGGATCTAGGTTTTTTAAATGAAGAGGTGTTTTCCAATTCAAACAGGTAGTTCTTTATTCGGGGGGGGGGGGGGGGCACAAGCGACGGTCCGGCAATGGTTTCGCCGTCCTTGTAATGGACGCGCTGATTGAATACTCGCTAAACGCATGAGCTAATAATAACAAAAATATTCGATACAAGTAAATTCCACGCAGGTTACAATGTTAAGATTTAATATGTATGAGTCGATATAATGCTAAGAGTTACATAGAAAAGGCTGTTTCGCGACATCAGTAAAATTGCAATGTAAAATAAGATTTTAAATAAGATTTAACATTTTTTCTGTAACATGGTACAATTTTTGTCTTATTCTCTGTTTAATTAATATCATTAGCTAAATTGAAAAATGGTAAATTTTAGAATAGAATCGTTATGTAACTTTCACTGCAAATACTTAAAGGTGAATAATAATAAAGATATTATACTCTCTTTAATTTCTTGGTTAAGGGTCGCCAAAGTCAATGTATTATAAATGGAAGATGGCGCTGTATCCACCATAACGCGTTTTATCGTATAAATTAAAAAATTCTTAGCTTTTATGATTTTCAAGACTTGTGCCTGCTTCGGATATTAATGTTTATTTATTTCTGAAAATCGCAACTCAAACGATCAATTAATTGCTTACAAAACCTTGAAAAACTTGTATGGCTAACATAACCTATAAATTATGAAAATGAAAAGATAATAATTTTTTTGATTTAAAGAAAACTTCAACGCTTCTTATATAAATTTGAAATATTCTCTCGAAATTTCAGTCATATCGGTTACTTATTCGAAAAGAAAACGATGAAAATCTAACTGACGTGACTTCGGCGTCCACTTCAAGGGAAAAATTTTATTTTATTTTATTTTTTCGTAAAGTTACGTTGCTGTTAATGAAGTGAAATTATCGAATTATCGCGGTGTATTTTTGAGGTTTATAAAAATTAATATAAAATCTAAAGACTGTTATGAAATTAAAATAAAATATATTACTCTTTATATATACATATGTAATAATGTTTACCCTGTTATATGAAATCATCAATTGTTTGTATCATTATTAACCTGATGTTTGTTGTAGGACATTAACGACTGCATATGACATTTTAACGATCTGTAAGAAAATGTTTATAAGTAATTAGTAATACTTTTGGTTTCTATACAATATTTTGATCATTTATACTTTTAGAAATGAATCAAGATTCATTGGAATAATATGACCAACAGAAAATTGTATAGGTTTCGCTGATCTAGCCATGATTATGATAAGAAGTTTCTGAATGGAAACGTCAAAATTTAGCCAGTCCATTTCGTATACCGCACTTTTAATCTGTATGCTCTACATAAGTCGTAATGATTATTAACACACTATCATCAAGTATTGGAAATTAAATAAATATCAATAAAATACATACATTTAAAAATACTTCGTTGCCAAACCAGCACACTATGTAAAACTGTAAAAATGCAGACGTTGTAGAAAATAAAGTAGTAATATACTCTAAATTGATCTCATTTTTATATGCTGATAATGCATACACATTTATACAAATATTTGGTATTGAACATATTACTAGAATAATAAGTACGTCTTGAAAATGATTATTCAAATCTTCTCCAAATCTGAAGAGATTTTTATTTTGATATATATGTGCAGTAAAATTTTACATTTTCTCATTTTATATTCTTAGATACCTGTAAATGCGTTCATGGTGGTGTATACATTGCAAAATGATGTTTCTTTGCATATCCTTAATACATTTAAATTTTCCTAAATTTTCTGTGCAATATTTTTCCATATTTCTCAACCTGTATTTCAGTACATCTATTTGCAGCGATATTTTTAACAATAATCCAACAAATAGCGTATCAATACCAATATGTGCACAAACAGATGATGAACCCAAGATTACTTGCTGAAAATATGTTACCCAAAGCCAAAATGTACTTTCAATGGAGTAAGGATAGTACGCATCTACGGGAAGAGCTATAGTAGCACCAGTTTCTATAAGTGGAGAACTGGCTTTTAAAAATACGATCCCTAGCATTGATGCAGAGTACACTATTAAAATATTTCTAAAATAATTTATCAAAAATTAATATTATTTTTTTATATAGAATTTGAAAGAAAATAGTTTAGATTTGCTTAGATTTTTTGTAGCTTTATTAGATATATAAGAATCACTTAAATAGTTTTTGTAAATAGCTTAAAAAAACAACGGAGTGTAGGAAATTGTAAATAGAACTAAATAAAAAATAACTCAGAAATATTAGGTACAACCACTAACTACTAATTTAATTGCATCTTGACATACAAACCTTATTCGGAAATTGATTTTTCTGTGAAATTCATCTTCAATCAAATCTTGTGGATTCATCCAACTATGGTCAAAATAAGTTTCAATCAAACATCGTAAAGCTTCTCGACCTTGCATTAATTTTATTGCTTTATAAACACCGGCCATGTTAGCACTTACAACAAATAAATTTGTTAACTTAAACTGCTTCGTGCTAATACTACAAATAAAATCAATAAACATTTCTATGCAAATTATTACATTTAAAGTAGAAATAGTCATAAAATAAATTTTATGAATTTTATATCTTCTCAGAGACCAGTTTCTCGGACACCATATTCCCCAAAATGTTATGAGAACAAATTGATAAGGTAAAAGTTCATATTCTACATTACTTTTTATTATCTCAAACGACTTTGAATTCATATTATTCACTACATTCATATTGTTCATATTACAATTGAATTTTTTTAGTTGTAACTTTGTTATGTTTCGAAAATTTTAAACTATGCCAATACGTATTGGTTGGTATATGCTGGTATGATAGATCTATGTACTTCATACTTTTTAGTTTCTTAGAAATTAAGCGCTGCATTTTTAATACCAAAGTACGTCATGATATGGCAAATATTGCAAACTTAATGCTCGATTCGACAATTAAACTGCTTGGTCAATAGACAAACACCAGTGTTACAATGTACTATTTCCATTCAACATGTATCTATTTATTTTGCTGTTTGTTCAAGCATAATACGATAATGTGACAAAATACGGAAGGCTCGATAAATGACAGTGAGCCAATTCCCCTATTGATGCGTTGCCGGACTTCCAAGAGACTACTCCGATTATATAAAGTACTTGTTTGCGAGAAACAAATAAAGAAAAATGCGCGGCGAAACTCTCGAATACATTATGATAAATGGGACTTATTGCAGTTGCTCTTATAAACAGTTTAATCGACTTACTGTTTAAAGATGGCTATTTGTCTTAATATAAAGGAGGGGCGAGTGCGTCCGTGAAGGTACTGAATGTTACTGGTTGTGATCGCTTCGTCATCAAGTTTGTTTCTGCATTACTTTTGGATACGATTTTTTTCTACTTTAATATGAATATTTACTAAAGAAACATTTTTACATAAATAATCATATTCACAACTCTAATACCGCAGTAACTACAAGTACTTCAGAGACAACTAATAAATTACAAGGTAAAATAGCAAGGCAACATCTTTTTTAGAAACACAAATCACTATCATGTCTTGATCTGAAACATTATGATTTTGTAAATCCACGTCTGTCTCCTCTATATCTTCGACGAAAAGTCACCGCATTGTCGGTGACCCATCTATTTGTAAACCGAAGCGAATGCACAGCCGCGCTGCATCGCATCAGAAACAACAGCAACTCGTACGCGCGCGCAAGAGACGTGTAATCCGTTCTATTGAGGCTGGTCAGTTAGCCGACGTCGTTACCGCTGCTCCTACGGAGGAACGATTTCTTATTTATTTGCAGTGCTGGTGGGGCTCAAAGAGAAAACGGAAACGAGTGTCATCCCTGGGCTCATTGTACGCGCGCTCTTTTAATGGACTGATTCTCTTTGCTATATCGGCGCACACATGACACACCGCTGCGAACGAAAGTATACGAACCGGGGAAAACGTGACCAGTCTATCAGAGTTGTGGCACGAAGAAAATGCATGTTGAACTGGATATTATTATCGGCATTGAAGAATCTCAATTAATGGAAAAGCGCGTGTTTTTGTGCCCTCAGCATGAGCATAAGAACTTTGTCCCCCTTTTTCCAGCGCTACTACGCGCGTTTTTTAGCGCTCGTATTCTGATTCTTGGACGTGAACATTGTTCTTCGAAGCGAATTTGCAAAGTGCAAGCGAAAGATGTGGGGTCGTAGCTCGATCTGGTCATAGCGCCAGGTGTGTATTTACAGTACCCGTTTTATTTTTCGGTCGCTGGCAAATTCCCTAAGGGCGATAAAAATTCCTCACCGGAAAAAGCGTGACCCGGCTTCTTCCGCGTGGCGCGCGGTATTTTTTATGAAAAAAGTCGCCGAACGAGGAGCTATTGAGCGACGTAACGGTGATTTATGCGAAAATGCGTTATTAAAAAACACGGTACTTCGCTCTACGTTTAGACTTTTATTTAGCCACCCTCCATTCAGTTATCAGCTCCCTCACCGCGTCTCGCCTTTTCCTTTCTTTTCTTCGACGAGGTCTATTGGAAATATCTGCGTTCCAGCAGTGCAGCGCTGATGCAGTTTTCAGCGATACATTTAGAACAGTCGCCCAACTTTGCCTTGCTGGAAAAATAGTACATTTCAACACGGGTTTGGAAGGTGATTATTTAGCTCATGTGACGTTTTTCGCACGTCCGAAGCGAGTGAGAAGTCACATGAGCTAAAAATCTTCTGACGTACCAGTTTCGAACCGTATTTTATACCACAAGAGCCGAATAATCATATTAAAGTTATGATATTGAGGTTAGAGGGGTATACATAGCTATTCTTTCGATACGTTAGCAGAGGGAAGAAGATATAAAAGTTGTGGGTTGAAAGTATTTTGAGTAATTAATAGGGACATGATTATAATTTTGTCAAAATTATTTATTAATATTGATATAAAATTATTTTATATTTGTTTTTTGTTTGTTTGTTTCCTACACTCTTAAAATCATTTACACAAATTTTTGTATAAAATAGGGAAATTCATTTTTTACACAAACTTTGTGTAAAATAGGGATAAAATTTTTAAGAGTGTAATATTAATGTATTTGGATCGTCAGTCTACATTTGTTGCAAAACGCTGAGTACAGAGTACGAAGTTTTCATGATCTGCAAAATATGTAATTATTTAGTTATAAATGAAAAAATCTCTACCTTTCGCTAGCACCAGATATTATCGAAGACTAACACTTAATAGAGAATTTATGTTCATGGGAATAACGTGAGCAACCGTTAGCTTGATAGGTTCGGCAGCTCGAATCATGATTATTATTAGAGCTTTCCTCGTGGTCGGTGCGAGATCAACCCAGTCCATTTCGTAGGCAGCCTTTGCAATTTCTGCGCTCTATAATGGTAGAACTTTAATTTAAACAGTAAAGTCAATCAATTTTCTAATATGTAATAGCTTACGTGCAGCGCAACTTCGTTCCCATACCAGCAGGGCAGATATATTTGGAATAGAGATATCGAAAACAGTCCTAATGACGTTATGAAATCAACATTCAGTCCGATATCGGAGAAGGATAATAGGTATACGTTAATACAAACGTTCGGCACGACAACAGTCAGTACAGCTATTAATTGCCCCGCAAAGCTATTATTCAACGTATGTGCGTAACTGTGTATAAAAATCAATAACGTTTGATCGTTTCGTATTTGCAAGGAGTTTTAAGTGATGTATCTAATTACCTGTAAATAAACTGATGATCGTAAATATACTGTCTTATTAATGCGCTTTCAACTTTCATTTTCGTCAATGAATGACTGTTGGTGTATTTGCAGTGCTGGAAAAAGTTTCGCAGACGATGTTTCAGTAATTTCAGCTGTATGCAGGATTGCAACAGAAACCCGGATAGCATCGTATCGGCGCCTATGTGCATCGAGATAATTGCTCCGCCGACGAATGTTTGTTGGATGTACGAAAGCCAAAAGGTCAGAGGTTTGCTGGTGTCGTAAGGGTACCATGCCGGTGCTGGAAATTCTATTTCTCCATTTGACTTCATCATAGGACCTATCAATCTTATCGATACACCAGCGAAGCAAGCCAACGCGTACATTAAATGTATTCGCCTGCCGTATAATAATACTCGAATTGAAATTATATTTTACATTCAGCATACAGAAAACTCACGCATAAACAAAAACTAAAAAAAAATACATTAATAAATAGCATTTTTCTCACCAACTTTCGACTGAGTAATCGGCTAATATCATCTGCTCGGAATCATCTCGGGGAATACGCCATCGATCTCCGTATCCATTCGTTAAAAGATTTTCGATACGCCGACGAGTTTGCAGAATGTATATTCCTTTGTACAAACCATTGATCAATGATATCATTATAAAAAACACATCTAAATCAAAGTATTGTGTACGTAATATAATACAAAAATTAATTATGACCTCAAGAGTGAGTAGTACTTCTGACAAAATTACAAAAAACGTAAATGCAGCGTAGATTCGTTTAAAGTTTGGTCCCACGTATTTGGGGCACCAAACTCCCACTAATGTTAGAATGTGAAATGGTACAGGAAGAACTCGATGTTCTAATGTTTTCCGAATTAGCATGTTCATTCGACTGAACTTATATATTTGCGATGCCACGCATCAAGAGTAATATTGAGCGGTATGGAAAAAGTATAATAAACTGAAATGCGCACGGTTGTCATTCTCTTCACTACAGTATCAGAATAATTTTACTGCAGCAAAGAAAATGTCAATACCGCACTGTTAAATTTTGCAGAGATTCTACAGTTTGCAGTACTTTGACGATTTAAAGTTTAAAAATGTATTGTTTTACTTCCACGCGTGGGTTATTTTCTTACGCACTTTCATAAAGAATTATGGACGATAATTACCTTCCTACTGTTAAATTACTGAAGTTTCTGCGTTTGCGCATTGCTACATTTCGTACTTCACATTTTTTCTTCGCTGCTTAGTGCGTGTCGAACCCTGGATGTTAGTTGAAGTCTGAAACAAAAGGATTATCACAAGCTACAAGACTAAATATTTTTTACAAGGTTTCGTAGTAAACTGTCTTATTATGTTACTCTTATTGTTTTAATGTATTTAAATGTTTTGAAGATCACAATATATTTATTTCATATTTATCGTAAGCAAATATGTCAAATTAATATTGCATCATAAAAAATATGGTTAAAGAAAATTATTAGTAGAATTACAATGTAAAATAAGATTTTAAATGCAACTTTAATATTTTGTTCGTAACATGTTACTATTTTTTTCTCATTCTCTGTTCAATTAACGTGATTAGGTAAATTGAAAAAAATAAAGATATTTAACTCTCTTTAATTCCTGTTTAAAGGGACATTTTTTTTGTTTTGTTTTATTTTTTGTAATTTATGTTTCTGTTAATGGAGTGAAGTTATCGAGGTGTATATTTGAGGTCTATATAAATTAATATAAAATCTAAAAACCGTTATAATAGTAAAATAAAATATATTTCTCTTTATATTGAAATCGCGTAATGTACATATATACATATGCAACAATGTTTTCTCTGTTGTATGAAATCACCAATTGTTTGTGTCATTATTAACCTGATGTTTGTTGTAGGACATTAAAGACTGTATATGATGTTTTAACGATCTGTAAGTAATTTTTTGTAAGTAAGTAGTAATACTTTTGGTTTATATCCATTGTTTTTATCATTTATACCTTTATAAATGAATCAAGATTCATTGGAATGATATAACCAACAGAAAATTGCATAGGTTTCGCTGATCTAGCCATGATTATGATAAGAAGTTTCTGAATGGAAACGTCAAAATTTGTCCAGTCCATTTCGTATACTGCACTTTTAACCTGTATGCTCTACATGAGTCGTAATGACTATAACACACTATCATCAAGTATTGGAAATTAAATAAATACCAATAAAATACATACATTTAAAAATACTTCGTTGCCAAACCAGCAAGCAATGAAAAACTGTAAAAATGCAGACGTTGTACAAAATAAAGTAGCAATATACTCTAAATTGATCTCATTTTTATATGCCGATAATGCATATACATTTATACAAATATTTGGTATTGAACATATTACTAGAATAAGAAGTATGTCTTGAAAATGATTATTCAAATCTTCTCCAAATCTGAAGAGATTTTTATTTTGATATATATTTGCAGTAACATTTTACGTTTTCTCATTTTATATTCTTGGATACTTACCTGTAAATGCGTTCATGGTGGCGTATACATTGAAAAATGATGTTTCTTTGTATGTCCTTAATACATTTAAATTTTCCTAAATTTTCTGTGCAATATTTTTCCATATTTCTCAACCTGTATTTGAGTACATCTATTTGCAGCGATATTTTTAACAATAATCCAACAAATAGCGTATCAATACCAATATGTGCACAAACAGCTGATGAACCCAAGACTACTTGATGAAAATATGTTATCCAAAACCAAAATGTACTTTCAATGGAATAGGGATAAGACGCATCTACAGGTAGTGCTATAGTAATATCAGCAGCCTCTACAAGTGGAGAAGTGGCTTTCATAAGGACGATTCCTATCATTGAGGCAGAGTATGCTATTAAAATATTTCTAAAATAATTTATTAAAAATTAATATTATTTTTTCATATAGGATTTGAAAGAAAATAGTTTAGATTTGCTTAGATATTTTGTAGCTTTCTTAGATATATAAGAATTACTAAAAGACAACTACATAACCTAGAAAGATTAGGTACAACCATTGCGTATTAATTTATTTGTATCTTACCATACAAACCTTATTCGTGAACTGATTTTTCTGTGAAATTCATCTTCAATCAAATCTTGTGGATGCATCCAACTATAGTTAAAATAAGTTGCAATCAAACATCGTAAAGATTCTCGACCTTGCATGAATTTTACTGCTTTATAAACACCGGTCATGTTAGCACTTACATAAAAAAAATTTGTTAATTTAAACTGCTTAGTGCCAATACTAGAAATAAAATGAATAAACATTTCTATGCAAATTATTACATCTAAAGTAAAAATAGTCATAAAATAAATTTTATGAATTTTATATCTTCTCAGAGACCAGTTTTTCGGACACCATATCCCCCAAAATGTTATGAGAACAAATTGATAAGGTAAAAGTTCATATTCTGTATTACTTTCTATTACGTCACACCATTTTGAATTCATATTATTTACTACATTCATATTGTTTATATTACAATTGAATTTTTTTAATTGTAACTGTCACGTTTAGAAAATTTTAAACTGTGCCAATACGTATTGGACGGTACATGCTTTCCGATATACAGGTATGATAAGATCTATGAACTTAATGCTCTGTAGTTTCGTAGAAATTAAGCGCTGTATTTGAAATACCAAAAGTACGTCATGATGTAGCAAATATTGCAAACTTAATGCTCGATTCGACAATTATACTGCTTGGTTTATTGACAAACGGAAATTAATTTTGCACTGACACTAGCAGGTACAACCACTAGTTAAAAATATATTATATTTTTCCTTTCAGTTTTCATTCGTTCATTTTCTTACTTACTTCTTGAAAAAGTAACATGATATAATTACGCGCCCATAATGCAATTAATGAAATATCTGCGCTTGCGCGGTAACCTACGTTGTATCATTCATTTTCTTTTCTTGCTTAGTAGTGAGTAGATTCTTGATCGCAAGGTATAACATAGTATTATCAATAGTCAATATTTTTGTTTTCAGAGGTAAGTTTTTTAAAAGTTTATATTAAAGTGTAAATTTGCTTAATATCCTTTGTGCAATCTACTATCAAGGTTTTATCATATGTTTATATGAATTGGAATTAGCTAAAGAATATAAATTGGATTTTGAGGATATTTTCAACTTTCAACATAACTAGTTTTAGATTCTTATACAATTTTCTGCAGTGCTTTGATTGATAACTAGATTATAGAATAAAAATGCAGCATTTTACATTATTAATTCGAATTATCAATGAATCTTTTAAATGATGATAAGGTAACGTTACTGTCTATAGTACAAGTGCGTTTGAGCACGGAGAAAAGTTTGGTAGACCGTTTACCTCGCTATACTAACGACTCGTCAAAGCACACGCGAAATCGCTCCTCATTTCTTTCGCGGAGCATTTGCTCGATTTTTGAGCACTCATTACCCCGCAGCAGAATAATCATTCACCGCATACCGTGAACAGCGCGAATTTGAGCATTGAGTTCCCCGAATTTGGGGGAAGAGGACATCAACATTCATAGAGGCACTGTTATCTCACTACACGAATAACTGCTGTACTAAATTTTTCTCCGTGTAGAATCTTATTTTACAGTCACCCATTATTAATAAAATATTTAAAAGGAAAAATTTTAGTATTTAGTTTTATATATAGCCTTTTGAGAGAAGAGCTTTCACATATAAATAGCAATATTGCAATGTATAAGTAAATAAGCGTAATTGAAAATAAAAACATTTTACAGATACCAATCAACAACAAATTTTTTAGTACAAAATACAGTAGGAAAATAGTTTATTTTTCAAAATTTGTATAAAATATTTGCTGCAAATATTTATAGCTCGGCTATAATATTACGCATCTATATATAATTTGGATTATTAATTCTGTTAGACTTTTAGGATGTTTTTTGCAATACTCTAAAAGCCGAATAAGACGTTTTTATGATCTATAAAATGAAATATAAATATATCAATGTAAGTCAAATAAATGTTTCAAAGTAAACCACTCTCTAAATGTAAAATAGTGGAAAATCTACTATCTAAGAGTTAAAACTCGTAGACTGCTGAAATAGTGAATAATATGCACTCCAAAATAGTGGGCATACACTGTTCTAAGAGTGTATTAACTTTTAAAATATCGAAATTTAATTATTTAAAAAGAGTTGACTTCCGTGACCTAAACGCGTACTTATTCTCTTACTTCATTTATTCTATAAACTTTTTGGAATTATTCGAGGCCCGACTTTTTCGTAGAAGGTCTCAAGCAGCAATGCACTCCGCGAGCTTCGGAGAAGCTCGCGTCACGACTTGGCCGACGGGCCGTACCTTCGGACATGCGGGGGGGAGCGAGTGGCTTGCAACCCCGCATCGGCAGCCTATCTGACGACCTTTTGCCACCGCCGTGCGGCAGGCCAATCAGCGTGCGCGAAAACTCGCCCCCGACTCGCATCGAGGTATCCTCTAGACTCCGAAATTTCGGAACAACACTCACCCTCCGCGCTCCGCGGGCGGCGGACCTTCTGGTCTCGCCAGGCTCTCGCCCCACGTGAGCCCCGCCTGTACTCCCGCCAACGGCGATTTGTCGCCATGTGCATATGGAGTGTTCAACCCTCGCCAAGTTCGGACCTACGCTCCGCTCAGGCACAAAGGGGCTGACACCTTTAGCCACGGTCGGTGTCGCCAGGACAAGGCGAGGAACACCCTGGTGAGAGTCCCGCGAGCTCGCGTATCTCACGCGACCGCAAACTGCCTCAAGATATTTTTTTGTATTTTTTGTTCTATTTTTTGTTTGCTCTACTGTTTATAGGATATTATTTTATTTTTAACTTTAATTATTAAGTATTACAAATTTTATTATTAAATCTCATCCTTATTCTCACCCTCATGCTCTCGCTGACGCTGAGCTAACGTCAAAGTTAATACACACTACTAGAATAGTAGATGCACACTATTTCGGAGTCCATATTCACTCTTCCAGTAGTGCATAAGTTTTAACTCTTAGTGGATTTTCCACTATTTTACATTTGGAGATCATAATCTTAAAAATACACTTACTTCAATAAATGAATTTATGTTCATAATAAATGTTCCAGCTGCAAATTGGATTGATTTTGTCGCTCGAACCATTATTGTTAAAATTTTCTTCTTCGAAGAAATGTTTAGCGATGTCCAATTCATTTCATAGACTGCACTCGATACATCTATACTCTATAAAATATCCACAAAATTACTATTTTATCAAAATTTATCGAGGTTTTATCTTTTTAAACCTACATGAAGAATTATTTTATTTCCATACCAACAGTACAAAAATATTTGCATCAAGCACGTTGCAAAACAAAAGAATGAATCAACTAAATTTAGCGTAATTCCTCCTGTATGTTTTGATAAAAGGTAAACGTTAATGCATATATTCGGTATGGTTATCATTACTTGTCCAGTCATAATTCCTGTAAAATCAATATTTACTTGTTTTCCAAACCTATATTGTTTACAAGTAAAAATTTATTAACAATTGCATAGTTTTCTGGATTATTATCGTAAAGATATTTCATTATTACTGTAAAATGCAAGCGTGTCTATATGCATAATGAGCTAACATAACATCTGATTGATCGTTATCTTCAACATTTTTCGCATGTTGCATATTTATAGTAGATGATTTATCAAATGATTGTAACCGATGTTTTAACAAATTCAATTGAATACACATCTGTAAAACGATTCCAACAAAAAGTGAATCGACACTTATATGTAAACAAATTAGTGGTACGCCTCCCATCAGTTGTTGAACATACGATAATAAATAATTAAGAAGGTTGTCTGTAGGATATGGATACCATGCCTCTATGGGCAAAATCCATCCTGAATTAGATTTCAACATCGGTGTTACTGCTTTTGTAGTTAACCCTAATACTATCCCAATTGCATAAGCTTGAGTTATCCATCTATAACATATGAACATCAAACAAATTAATAGTTAGTATTGGCAAAATCTTTCTATGTTATTCTAAACAAAAGATATAATATTTTGGATTGAGACCTCAAAATTGTATTTATGTTTGCCTCAAACATTCAGTTTTTATATCATAAATGGTAAAATACTATTTTGTAAATAAAAGTATTTAAATTACCATGGTACGGATATGGTTCGTTAGAAATAGAATTTTGTGGTCCTTTGAGAGTTTGTCTATAATAATGAAGATAGACATTTCACCAAACCTCGTTTCATACTCGTATTTTTCAATGACTTCTTGTTCGTAAACATCTCGTGGTTTAAACCATTCGTCTTCAAAACATATCTTTAGAAAGTTCTTTATTTCTTTTCGCTTTCTTAAAATAAAGTATTCTTTGTACATTGCATATGTTAAAGTACTGAGAGCAAATACATTTTCATAAAAATATTCACTTTCATTTCTAGTCGTTATAAGATTTATAAGCATTGTCAACCAAAATAAAATACCAGATGTTGCTATAATTACTGTATAACAATTATACAATGGTTTTAATGGTGATTTCCAATTATTAGGGCACCAAACACCAGAAAATGTAAAAATATAAAATTGCATTGGAAGAGCCCGATATTCTAGACTGTCAGATAAAATCATTTTGGTATTTAAGTAAATCTGTTTAATGGTTTTTGATGAGTCCAACTCATATTTCTAATTTCTATATAAATTATTTAAACTAGAGATTTTTTCATATAATATGTTTTTACGCTAATATGAAAATATTATCTATGAATTAATGTTATTATTTATTATTATTTTTAATATTGTTATGTAGAAAATTTATTTAAACTTCTTATCTATTATCGGAACAACAATATTCAGCAACGCTTTCTACAGAACTAATGCTTCTAAGCTGTTATTTCGCTCTCCAATCAAATCAGATATTTATTATGGAACTGCGCTGTTTAATAAAAGAGCCGTAAAGAAATAATTTCTGAAGCCACAAAATAGCAAGCCATTTTTTTTCCTTAAAATAATTGATATAGTATGATATTATTGAAGGGGCTGTCTCCATCTTTCAACTCTACATGCTAAGGTATTTCTTTTCATGTCGAAACTTCTCTGTCAATGTTAATAATTGAAACTATCGACACTATTCGAAAGGAATATTAAAGAAACGTTTGCGACTGCGCAGAACGCGCCCCGCCCTCCGATTCATTTCCCTATCTCTGTAGTCTTTTCCTTAACGCCGTAGGTATCGTACACATCTAAGTAAAAAATTCAACTCGAAATTATTACAACTGAAAAGATTTATTAATAGTAACGTAAAGATATTAAACAGCTATTAGGAATTTTATTATATTTTTAACAAGTTAATAATACATACAATAAATTACATTAAAATTGAGGTATGAAAATAGCATACAAATATAATTTTATTATTTTTTTATTTTCTTTTTTTTTTACTTAAGTCGATTGTTACAAACTATCACTGGTAATTTAGAAAAAATATATTTTTCCTTCCAACTCTTATCTATTTATTTTGCTGTTTGTTGAAGTAGATTAAACGCTGTGTAAGATCCTTTAATAATCTAAAATTAGAATGATAGTAATAAGTTTTAAGTTGAAAGTTTTTGTGAATGGAAAAGATATTTTGAAATATGAACAAATTTTTTGCTCGATTTCAGCATTTAAAGGCTAATTTGATTGCGAATTTTATCCTGGTAAGCTCACATAAATTTTTTTGCGGAACAAAATAAGCCTTCAAACGTTAAAATCGTACAAAAAATTTAAAAAATTGCAGTATTGTTTTAATTACTTCTATATTAATAATATCTGTCTTCAGAGTGTTAACAAAAAATTGACTTCCAAATGGAACCTGAGATATTTGACAAAGTTAGCAATTTAGTATGGACTGTACATCTTTCGATATTGTCTTAACAAATGTATCGGTATACGGTCCATGTTAAATTGCTAACTTTAAAGTGAAATATTTTAGGTTTTTCAGGTAAGGAAACTAAATTTTTTTTAAAT
The DNA here is from genome assembly GCA_030522985.1 of Torymus sinensis. Classification (NCBI taxonomy): domain Eukaryota; kingdom Metazoa; phylum Arthropoda; class Insecta; order Hymenoptera; family Torymidae; genus Torymus; species Torymus sinensis. The sequence goes on from JAPYZP010002320.1 coordinate 18,505, forward strand.
TCAAGTTTTTACACAATCCATAGATTATGAGATAGGTGTTGTACATTTCCCCTAGGGGGAAACTTCCACCAACCGTTAGCATGCCTCCTTTGAGACTCAAACAAAAATGATGAAAACAATATTGAGCATAAAAATATTCTTTTGATTTCTGTGTTAATATTGTTAAAAAGTGGGCGCGGTTAGTATTTGGATGGGTGACTGCGGGAAACCTAGGTAACTTCGGCAATCGTTTAGATCATTTTTCACTTTAACGTATTGGTTAGGTGACTTGAATATGATTTCGGCGTTTAAGTCTACGAATTGTAAAATAAACAGCTAAAACCTACTTGGTCACCGGGTGATGATGAAGTATATGCCGCAAACCAAGTTTCTCGCCTGAGTAATGGGTCTGCCCTGAAGGTCGCATCAAAATGAAGGTATGGATTTCGAAAGCGAGTATGGGAAAAGGGAATAGGTTACATTTTGGGCCAAATAGGCTGCCGGTGGATAAATGTCTGCATACATATACATGCATGGTTGATCAAATTTAAATATTTTTTCCTTAGAACAAAATACCAAAATTTATGGAATAGAACATAAATATGAGGATGGTACTGCCTCTTTTGTATTATGTCAGATTCGGGGCTTATATGCTTGCTTTCAGGGCGCTACTATTTCATTTCATAAATCATTTCTTAATGTGCATATATTGGTATTTAAACTTAGTAAAATAGTGTCATCTTCGCGTCATTAATTCTTGTGTCATTTTTACGTCATTAATTCTTGCGTCATCAAACTTTGAAGAACGCCGTTACAGTTTACACAACACCCGGAAAAACTCAAGTCATGGATATTTTTATATTTATTTAAGCTGATTGTGATTAACACGTGGGTTAAAAATAATTATTTTTCTATTCGTATTCTAAAAGATTCTTTGAAGTTTATTCAAAAATTCAATTTTTATATTAATTCAATAATTAATATAAAAATTTTTAATCTTATTTGGATTTTTTTCTAATTTCATTTACACTAGCAAGATCACGTGCTCTTCGTGCGCTTTATTTCCCCTTGCCCGATTTTTTTTTACCAGTTTTTCAACTATCTACTTGAAAATTTGCA
>JAPYZP010002321.1:0-17902 GCA_030522985.1 Torymus sinensis
TCTAATATTCAATATCTTTGATAGTTTTAAGATATTCAATTAATGAATTTAAAAAAAAGTGACCGAAAATCGTTCCATAATCGGGCCCTTTACCTTAGTTATTTTAGGGAGGAAATATTTTGAAAACGCTGCCAATTTTCGGTATATATACGCGGTTCCGCGAATGAATCGCGCATACAGCTTCAATGCGCCCGTCAATATATTTACGCGTATAATGAACGTTTCGCATTGAGAATCAAATAAATGGAATTGAGGGCTTTTTCAGCTACACATAAAAAGCATAAAGATTTCCTGTAATAAATATACCGGTCAAAAATCATTTCCAAGTAGATCATGTTTGTGAAATTTCGAAAGTATATACATACATTCGATTGATTAAATTTCTAACCGAAGAGTTTATCCGAATACGAACAACGAAAAATATTTTTCCATTGTTTTTATAAAAAATGATTATTCATCCGATTTTTCTATAAGAATCGTTTGTGGAATATTCGATAATAATCCGTGCACGCAGTGAAAATCTCAAATATCACGCATACCTATTGAATTAAAACCTTTGCCTATAAAGTCGATATAGGCATTCAATAAAATTCGTTAATAAAACTTTTTCCCGAAATATGCAGTTACAAAATTTGACCAACCATCGGCCTCCCATAAAACTCCGCTCCGTGATGTTCCACGGCAATATAATCGACTTTTATTACGCCGCACGCGCATCTCAATGCCCTCGAACCTCCCCTACAACCTTCGCACCCCTCCTGTGACAAAAGGCCCGGATCCCCCTCCGCACGCGTAGCGCAGGGCCCACAACAGTCGTCCCCCGGCCCTGACGGGCCCGCTCGACGACTGCAAGGCGCATATATGCACCTTTCCCCCGCCGAGCGCGCATACCGCGCGTGTGCTCTCATTACACCTTCCTTTCGCTATGCGCCTCTGTGTGCGTGTGCTGTATACACACGCGAGTCCCGCTGGATGTGCACGCAATTTCATCCTCTTTTTGCTGCCGCCGCCGCCGTCTTATAAATCTCCCTTTCTTATAAATCCTACCGACGCGGCTCATTGGGCCGGGCGAGCGAGCGAGCACACGGGAAAATTGCCCGCCGAGGGTATATTATACACATGATGATAATTATAATGGAGTAACGGAAGTTGGGATTTTTTTGGCGAGCGACGCTGAAGTATAGAGGCGGGGAGGGGATCGTATGTGTATAGTGTATAGTGCTACAATTAGGTCGGGGTTTGGGCGAGTGAATTGATTCTTAGGATGGCTTAGTCACGGTTGCTGTCTTGATTGTCGGGGAATGAAATTTGATTAGCGTTTATCGTCGGTGTTGTCGCGAGTTTTTATTGGTCGAATCGTGTACTTACTTGATCAGATCAATTTTATTGTTCCCGTGAAAAATAATTTGTCGTGTTTTTTATTTTTTAAACTTGTAGTTTTATATCACTATACTATTATTTTTTGTTATTATATATAATCCAACTTCTATATTTATTATAATTATTACTTATAATAATAATCAATCGAATTTCTTCTTTTTTTTTAATAAACTTAAATATAATAGTACATGTAAATGATAAAATAGTGTATGGAAATCAACAACATTTTCTATCCAACACATTATAGTTTAGTAAACTAAAAAGGTTCAGAAGCTCAAAAAGAATATATATAAGCTCACGAAGTTCATATATGCAAGTAAGATTGAACTTCTTTCAAACTTTCACTAAAAAATAAACACGAAAAAATACACGAGTCGAAAGTTATTGTTAATAACTTTAAAACGGAATAAAAAGTATTAGATTAGCTTCCGACATGCAAAAACATTGCAATTGCATTTGCTTAACAAATTTATTTAGAAAAAAGAAAAGAATAAGAAATTTTCAAACTACTCGTTCGCAGTCCTAATTCAAAGCATTAAAACAATGACACTATATACTTTCAGTGTAGGAGTTCTTCAAAATGCAGCATTACAAACTGACGCAGCGAGTTTCTATAGTCTTCTCCAATTCACGAATGAACAAATAAACGAGCTCTACAAAAACAGACCATAATATATTCACTTTCAATACATCTGTGCAATATGTATATAATATACTATAGAGAAAATAACAAACTCGTGAAAGGTTACATTTTCGTCGCTTGACGTATAATCTCGTCTGTGAGATCTTTGTTTTGAGGAAACCGTTCGAGAGCCATGTGTGCTCGAGGTATATGCAGCGAGCGCAAAAGACTGGAAAAAAAAGGGTCGCCGGCCATAAATTGCCTGCCATTCGATAAGTTTACTCGTTCGTTTATTTATTATTTATCTTTTTTTTTCATATACAACGGCGAAACAGCCGCTATTGTGTGATTTTTTTTTCATTTTACAAAAAAAAATTTTCTTGGTTCTTTACGGACCATGTCAAACATTACGGCGCCTCCATAAAAAAATCTTCGTCACGGCTCTTCGAGTGTTAAGAAACTTAACGTTAGTCTCTCTGCACATGAAGTGCCCATTGTCCTTGAGTCGCGCACGATGTATTCTATTTTTAAGATTTTTCTATTGTACGGACTTAGCATATATAACGCAACGCACACACGAGACGACTATAGAAACAACATTACATATACCAATTTTCTAATAACCGCCTCACACTTCCTAACGATCTTATTTTCCCTCATATACTTACTTTTCTTACACCACAGCACACACATATACCCATCATTATACACATACACGTTCACCTCGTGCGCTTGCAGTTATCCGCGCCATTTGTCGCGCGATAACGCACCGCCTCTCTCGCGACTAGTTATGATAAATTTCCAAATTACGCAAGAATAATGAAAACTATATATACGTCGCCGCTAATCCACACGATCGTATATCTCACCTCGCGGACATTTCCTTAACCTTTTTTTTTCTCCGCCTCACACAATTTCGCTCGCTCGTTCATTTTTCGACGCGCCAAGTTACGTAAATAGCGCCACAAACGCATACTTTACAAGCGAGTAATTTTACAGGCGCGCGTGTGTATATATACGCGCTGCTGTAACGTATGCGCGCGCCCTGAGATTTACGCGGTAGCGCCTGCTCATCGAGAAATGTATATATATTATAGTCGGATTATTTATCCGGCTGAAAAATGATACTCGCGCCGATAAATCGAACGCGCGAGTTGCGTATACCTACACGACGGGGGTGAAAATCGTCCCGTCGTGACGATGCAAGAAGCCAAAGTTTCGCGAGTGTGTGTATATACGAGAGGGCGAGGGAGAGATTGTTCTTGTTTATTATTAGCGCCGAGCGCAGTGTGCAAGCCTGCGCGGCAAGATATATCGCGGGCGATTTCACCTACTTGCAAAAGGCCGAAGCGCTGTAAGGACGCGGAAAATCGCAGAACTGCTCGTGATTGTTCGCGCATATAATGTGTGTGTGTGTGTACGCGCGAGTGAGCGAGTGACTGCGAGCGTTATGTAACGCAGCTGTGCGCATTCAAAAGGTCGCGTGTATAGATGTGATACAACGAGAGCGAGAGAGTATGTGTGAAATGGGGCAAAATGCATTTTCTACGTCAAAGACTTCTAGCCGAGAGAAGAGAGGAGGGAGGGGGGAAAGTAGGTTTGGGATTTTCTTTTGAGGACTTTACTGCCTCTGTAAACAAATGGCGAATTAATGTACATGATGGAGGAGAGGGGGGGACGCGCGCTTTGAAATGGTAGTTCGGCCCCCGAAGAAGTGTATATATACCTATCGCGTCGGGCTCGCTTTTCGCCATTGTGCGCGACGTAACGTTAAAGCTGGTTGTTGTGTATATATTTAAATTTTCAGTGTTCGAGAAATTTCGAGAACAAAGAAAATGACTTCTTTGTTTTGATATCTCGAATGTACGCGTTGGTCGAATAATCAGAAATTTTTTTTTTTAATAAAGAAAGCTATTAGTATAATAGAATCCTTTTACGATTCGTTTAATAATGTTAATATATCGCCTATTGAATTTTCGCAAAGATATATATATTGATAATTTAATTGTCGGCGCGCGCGCGATACGTCGCCGATATATAATATAATTAAATTAAAAACTTGAATGTGTAGAGCGGCACTTTATGTACAATCAAAGTTTTTAATAGACGTTTTGTGTATAGCGCGGCTGAATATAATGTATGGAAAGCTGATAACGATCCTGCGCGCATGCGTAATTGGGAATATTCGAGAGCTGGACAAAATTAACTCATTATATATAGCTATGCATATGCAGTTGCATTCGGCCGAAGTTAAGCTTTATAGAAAATTCAAAATATACTGTGTTCAATTTGAAAACTATAATGCGCGCCTCTACGTTTTATGCTTTGAACTTAATTTTAAATGTACGAATTTGATTATACATGGCTATTTCTGCATCATAAGAGTGCAGTAATGCTTGCGCAGTGGAGTTTCAGTTTTATAGTAACGTAAGTTAAATTTATGCATGTGGAGGATAATAAATTTTATTTTGTTCGGTGGAGATGAATTAATTTATCAATAACTTCGTTGTAGAGACGAAGAAACGTTATAACAATATCATATTTTGGTCGACTTTTACATGACCTGATTTTTACACATTCGCTATTACGCATTTAAAGTAGAAAAATATTTACAAACTCGCACATAAGTCACTGCATCCTTAGACGCATGTGGTTAAACACCGTGGACATAACCGCATACATCACGTTTGATTATACCTTCCATGAACCTTTTTTAATGACAAGTTAATCGTTTCTACGTAATATCTTCAAGAAAGTCGTCACTGCAAACTTTCTCTCTCTCGTTCGCTCATTCGATTAATTTCCAAAATGCGCGTTTTCCCGAATCGTATAAATTCGTAAATCACCAGAGAACGCTTTCAGCTCTTCCGCTTTAACTCGAAAAATGTCGTTATGTAGTACATATCCTGCCGCGCTCTCCGTTGATATACTTTAAATTCAAATTTTTAATTGACTGCGCGCGCTTGGCCCATTTGCATTCGAAATTGGCGTAATTACGGCCGAAAAGTGCCATATTCTACCGTCTACGCGATTAATCCCGACAAATTATGTATAAGAAATTGTCCTGCGCCGGAAATACACGGCGTATACGAATTAGCGCGACGGCTAATTCGGCGTATTGTACAGTAAATATGACGAGCGCGGTGTGCGCATAATTATAACAGTATTCGGAGTATACAAGCAACCGAGAGATGAAGCGATTGCAAATTTTATCCGTTCAATTTTATTCGTTTCTTTTTACGCGTCGCCGCCTCGCTTCATTATAAATTCCACGAAAGTCAGCATTTTACTACGGACAATATCTTTTTTTTTGGAAACTCTTTTTTTTTTGCGCGATTTCTAATTCATCGATCTGCGCTTTTACGACGCGATTGTAAAGCGTATATAGGTGGCACGTGAGGGGGTAAAAAATTTTTATTTTCCGACGATCAAAAAAGTACGGGACGATTCCGATCGCGGATTATACGCGAGCTTTACGCCGTTTTAATATTCCGTAAGTGCGGAAATGTTATTCTCCAGGCGTGGTGCCCAACTTCCGTGGGGTATATGGTCCGCATTTCACGGAAAACATTTTTTCTCTCTTTTTTTTTCTGCGCAGTAAAGTTATTTGTATGTATAACCTTCGAACATCAACTCGTGCCGAAATTTATAAACTTTTGCTTTTTCTGCCGAAGAAAGCTTCTGCGCGGAATCGGCGAAAAATTTTCACGACTTCTTATAAGCAGTTCGCCCGCCGCAACAACATCGAGCGGGAATATGAAATTTTTCGAAAGCGCTCGTGCGTACGTACACTTCAGACGCGATATTTTAAATATCTCAATCGTGGCGTGTGACAGTATGAAATGGGTTTTGTTGGGCCGAATGTGCCTCTGCTATATACATATATACACATACGTACATATATATAAAGTTCCTCTGTGAACTTTCCGTAAAATTAATCGATGAAATTACACGCTGTCTCTGCAATTAAAATTTAAATTAAAAAAGATTATTTTTACATATAACGCGCGTGTGTGTGCGTATGTATATATGCGCATTCTGTTACAAAACATAATTTTAATACATAATTCGCCATGTATGTTATATTTCGACGTACAAACTGCGCGCATGCATATTTAACGAGATAGCGCGCGACTGGGTAAACATCCCATTTACAAAACAGCGTGTTTTAATTAAACATTTATATATATATTTAATAAAGTTTTAATTATTCCCGATACACCATCTGTCTCCAAGAAAACCAAAAAAGCGCCACATTTTCGCGTATGCATGCACGCACCTCCCCCCGTTGAATCCATCAATTTAAAACGTAAATTATAATAGACCCGCGCCGTCGGCTGACAGCGGCATATTCGAGATCCATTTTGCGGTTCGACTCGAGTGAAAGGCTCCCGCTGCAGCAGCTCGTAATCCACAAGCATCGAAAGAGTTCGCGTCGACGTCGTCGTCCCACGTCTGGCTCTCCTTTTTTCTTCTCTCTCTCGGTCGCTTTTCAACCTGCGCCACGGCACGCGGTAAAATGCGGCGAGTAGCAGCCCGGTATAAACAAGCGAGCGGCGATATTCAAATTGCATGACTTTGATGATAGTTATTTGGTGGTTTGAGTGTATGAGCTTATTAAATTGAAATGTGGGTGAGACGAGGTTTATCGTTTTGGAGGGACGGTTTATAGTTCCTAATGGTATATTGGGAGGAGAATTAATTAATGAATTGATTAATTCCGAACCTGTGGAGGGATAAAAGGTTCGGAAAATATTGAAGTACCGGAAGAAACTTTTCATTACATTTACGATTTCATTGAATTTTCCATAATTCAAACATACGCTATTTCAAAGGATATTTCTTAAATTAAATATACATATAAAAAGAATCACATATTTTATTTGAAAATTCAATATTGAATTTATCTGGTTTATTACATTTTTAAGTTAATAGCAAGTTCAATAATTTATTTTACTTTTTAACATAGGCTAATTTATCCAATATTTTGTTATTGAAACTTGGATTGTATTTATTTTAGTTTATTCCTATAATACAAAAATTTCACGATTAGAAATTTAACTGTATTTAAATCAGTTAAATTTAAATACATTTATTTTTTTTTTTCAGTTTATCATTTTATTCATAATCTTTCATTGTTAACTCCAAATAAAATTTTAATACTTTTTTATTATAAAAAACCGAATTTTAAGTCATTAACACTATACATGAGATATTTTGTTTAGTTTAAATATTTAATAATTCCAAACTTGTATGTTTTATTTGGACTAATGAGCTTAGACCTTAAGCGAAAAGCTAATGTCACCGTCGACCAATCACGGACTCGTTTTAAAAGGACTTGATAAATTGCAAAGGTATTATTTCGGCTTCATATTATTCCGTCATCACTTTTTTAAGAGAGGAATAATAGACGGATCGTGTCACGATAGAGAACAAAAAACATGAGACTAATATTTTTAACATAGATGAAACAATAGCTCTCACGTTATTTTTCTATTTCACGGGTTAAAAAGTGGAAAGATTTGAATAGCAGGTCGTTTCAGGGCATTTAAAAAATTGTGAAACTATAGAAACAACAAGAGGCGGGCTGACCTGCTTTGTTGTTTGCAGAAATGGTTAGCGCTCCGCGCTTATTGTGATAGTAATGAGTGAAACAGGTCGAATCAGAGGGATTCAGAGATGAAGATTTTTGTAAACATTAAGGTAAAGACGAGTTACTCGTTATAATAGTACCATATCCATATTACACTGAGAGAAGAATTTATTTATAGGTAATATACATGTTCACTGTTAATATTAAAATAAGTGATTTTGGCGAAATTAAGAAAAATGTCTGACGGAAATATCCAAAGTTTTACTATAAAGATTACTACAAAGATGCCGATATTAATAGTTAATATATATTTCGCTGTAAATTTTTAATATATTTTCTTATTAAATCTAAATATACGATATCGTGAATTTATAAGAAAAAAAACTGTACGAAAACTTCAAACCTGAACAAAAAGAATAATGGTGAGTGAAGCACGAATGAACTACACTGTCCATCCAACCAGCTGTATATTTTTTGTTTCTTTTAAATTGGATCTATCGGGGAGAATTTTTGTTTGTAAAAATTGCAAGAACTTTTGTAAAAAGTATTATACCTATACTCTGTTTCGTGAATCCGTAAGAAACTTCAAAATCCCAAAAAAGTAGTACTTGAAATATAGAAAAATTTAGCATATACTTTTTTTTTGTAATAAAATTTCCAATAAAGTCTGGTATAAGTTTTTGACTTTTCATATTCTATTACGACTTTACGAATCAGTATCTTTATTTATCTGAAACTATATTTTCCCCCGTGTATTCGAAGCTGGGAACGTAGAATTTTTGACTATCACATGATATCGTCTACTATTGTAAAAATCAGTCTTCCTTCATTCCGTTTAAACAACCCAAACGAGTCACTATACCACATGCATGCATCTTCTCCCACAAGCCCTTTATCGCATCCTCTCCCTCCCATTTTTCTCATTACCCGCACCCGAAATATATTCAAACGAGATTAACCTCGGGCCACCTTGCTTCTCACCCAGAGAGAGAGAGAGAGAGAGAGAGAGAGAGGGACAATGGAAACGTCGAGTTAGCAGCAGCAGTGCGCCGGCCTGCCGGCAACCGCATAGCGCCGCCAAAACAATTCCACCGGGGCGCGCTTGCAAATGCGCAAGACTAATCGATGGACAGGTAAAACCATAGCCGAGAGATAAGATAGCGCCGCTGCGCCGCGTGTTCGGATGACTGATCGGCCTGCAATCCACATCCGCGTTATTACGATCCTCCGTCTGTCCGTCTGTCTGTGTGTGTGTGTGTGTTTGCATATATATACGCGTCTCTAATGCGGCTCATATATTATAAGGTGCCTCTTTGCTGCGAGGTATGCGCAACGAGGGAGGTTCGACTTTTTTTCCTCGGCGCGCGGGCAGAGAAATAAAAAGTTTGCGTGTGGTATTCCCGGCGAGATATTAATCTCGCGTTCGCCAGAGTGGATACACGGACACGCGTTTGTCTGTGTGAGGGATATTGCTAATCAAACCTCGTGCAAACGATGATGAGTCGCGAGCGCATTTCCATATACTATTATATATGGGAAAAAGGATTTTTCTCCGGGAAAATCCTTTTTGCATTCTTGATTAGCTCCCCCTCTCTCTCTCGCGGCGTGTGTATATTATCGGAGAGATTTTCTTTATAATAAGCAGCGAGCTGCTCGGCGATCGATGCGTAATACATCATCGCGCATCGACCTTCATTACTCGTCTGCACACTATATATACTCTCACTTTTTTGCGCGCGGCGGCGGGTCGTCCCGATTTTTTCTCGAGTGTTATATACCGATGCTGCGCCGCACCGTCGCCGAGGTACACACACAAATTGAGCGCACGCGTGGTTACATTGCGAAAGTAAGGACGCGCGAGAACCGGTATATTGTAACTGATTTTGAGAAAATCGCTAGAGAGACTTTCTCCGCGGACGCGCGCGCGCGACTGAAATGAATTGTCTTTTGATCGGATTAACGGGACCCGCGTGATTTTTCTTAATAACGCTGACGAGGCGTACTTTGCGGAGCCGCCGTGTCGCCTGGGCAAGTATATTAATGGTGCGCCCGCCCACCGCCGCCTCGCGTATGTGTTGGCCAATCGAGCGAGCCGCGAGCGTTGCGAATTTGTGAAGGGAGCTGATGGTCCGCGCCGTGGGATTAATCTGCATTTTAGCTGATTCGGGCGGCGGAGGTGTTTTGAGGAATGGGGTAAGGAAAATGCTTCGGATGTAGGAATTATGTTCAAGTTTAGTAGGTGTATGGTAAATAATTGATAAAAGCTGGAATTGTATAGTTTAGTATTATTTAAGTACGCACCGATAATTTCACTTCACGCAACCACTTTACCCACAAAATTGTAATAAACTGTTTTTATCTCAATGTCGAAATTTAAATGTTTATAAAAAAATTGAAAAAAATATTATTTTAAGGTTTCGGAGTGATCAATCTTTAGGGAAATGTGTTGAAGTTTCTAAATGACTACGTAAGAAATAAAAAAATAATATAACCTAAAAATGAAAAACAAGAAATCTCGCAATATTGAAAAATGTGTTTTTATAACCATGAAACGTCGTGACACCTTATTACCAAAGAATAGGACCGCGATATAGGTTCCATATTAGGAGCGGCGCGATATTAGAGCACATTACCCTATTTTATAGATCCAGACCCATTTTTCTGTTTTTACAACTTTTTGTTTCAAGAAATGAACTGTAAAAGATGCGTTCGATGACACAAAACCGCACTCATTTTTCCGCCGTCCCTCACGTCCGATCCAGCCGCAACCCAACTCACAAATAAAATTAAAATGACATAAATATCGCAGTGGCAAAACATCGCCAGCTATTCCAAAGCTGACCATTTCAAATTCAAACTTGTATTTCCTCCGAAAATGCAATACTTCCATCATCGCGCTGCCGAGTTCCTAAACCAAAATTGAATCCACCCGCCGAGCAAACATATGTGCACAGATACACACGTACCAATTTATATATACATATACCGAAATTCGAAGCATTCAGCAAAAGACCCGTGTAATTGGAGTGCTACACGCGAGAGAAACCGTATTTCAATTACATCCTCTATAGCGGCGGGGCCGCTTCAAATTTCCTACAATCCTAAATTATTACACTTAAAGGCGCTGCTGCTGCTGCTGCTGCTGCTTCGCTCTCTCCCTTAATTTCCGATTTTTCGCGCGACAATCCTGGCGAGCAGCGAGCTGCCGGCAACTTCCCTCTCGCTCTCTTCCTTCTCGAATCAAAATTCTCATCCGAGTTCCGTAATAACTTCGCGCGCTTGCGCTTGCCGGTGTGAAGCGTATATATATATACATGTGACCTCTCTCTCTCTCTCTCGGCGTCCGCACACCTGTACACCTGCACTGCCGCCGCTCGCAATTCTCAATGTTTTCGCGCAATTATTCGAATTCCCCGAGCGCCCCGGCACACTTTCATTTTGAAATAAATAGAGAGAAGAGGGGGGGGGGGGCTGAGGGCGCTAAGTCGCATCTCTACATTCCCTCGCAATCTAAGACAATCAGCCGTGCAAACGAGATAACGCGGAAGAGAGAGAGAGAGTGAGAGAGGGCGGAGGGAAAGAGCAAACATGCTGCTGCTGCTGCAGCGCGGGAAAATTAGCTTCTCTCTGCTGTCCTCTTTCTGTCGCTGCGCGCGTTCTGGGGTCGTGTATTATAGCGCTGTTGTGAGAGCGAGAGAACACGGATTTGTAGGGAAGTGCTGCTTGTTTTCCAGTGGTATAATATCGGTGAATTATATATTGCGCGCACTTATAGAGAAGGATTTATTTACAGTTATAATATTGAAATAGTTGATTTCGGCGAAATATGGAAAAATTTGACGGAAATATCTCAATTACTGTTAATACGCGTGCATGTGGTTGGAATAAAAAGTATGGGGGATTGATTAAAAGTTGCTGCAGAAAGAGACGGGATTTTTTGCGCCGCGCGCTGCTTATTAGGAGTTATCGGGTAAAGCTTGCGAGCGCAACTGGATCAGTATGTATAGGATTTTTGTTCCTCTTTTGTGTGCGCAGGTGCTGTATATCGAAGCATTTTCCGGGTATTCCCGTTGTAATATGGCTTTCGGATTTTATTCCGAAAAAAATTTACTCGTTAACATCATCGAATTCCAATGCGATATATGTATACGCGCGCGATGAAACCCCCCTTTTAACGGGAATTATCGCCTCTCTTGTGTTCTCGTAAAAACCCATTAGACACCACACCCTTTTTATTTCCCTATATATATAATTTTGCGGAACACTTACTGCCCCGCTGCTCGCTCTCTCTCTCTCTACATAATCGCTGGGAAATTTTCATAAAATTTGCCAAGTTTCCGCATAATAAGGGCTAACAGGCAGTCTATTATTGAATTTTTGCGGCGTATTAGAAAGTTTGCGCGCAGCCGTGCATGCAATACGTGCGTGTTGTCTTTACGCACAAGGGAGAGGGGGGAAGAACTTGCGAGTCTTTGAGTCCCGCCGCCAGGCTCAAACGAGTGCATGTAGCGAGCGAGCGAGGGATTCAAAAGATGCAAATTTCGCGCGCGTTGCCGCGCGAAAATCGTCGGCAGCGTGCTGCTCGTGGAATGCAGCCAGCAGGTGGGCGATGTCGAGCTTTTTAGAATATTTTTTAATTTTAAAAGAGTTAGTGTAGCGCAAAGGGGATAAATTCGCCGTACGTGCGGGGTTGGATGGGAATTATAGTTTCAAAGTGAATTCAATTTTTCTCTCTTTTTTTTTTGTTATCGGTGAAAGGGTTTTTTTTTGGCGGGCATTTCGTTTCGTTTAACGGTGGATAATTGGGCTGAATACTTATTAGAATTACGGCATTTTTATTCATCATTGTGCTTTTACTTTAACCGGGGAAGCGAAAATAACGTTTATTTGTATATCTGGAGGGTCGAAACAATATTTTAATAACGACTCGGATAATAACCTCTTTTCAGGAGATATTTTATATATTGTGAAAATAGTTGACATACTTTAAGGTTATACAATACTAGCGACGAATCCGTACATGGAAAAAAGCCATTTTGTATATATAGCGTTATCAAAATACAATCTAATTTTGATAGCTTTCTATAATACTAGATATTTCTACCAAAGGGTTCATTATGTTCCAAATATAAAATATTTTGAATGCATGAGTTTCTCATCGTCGGATACTTCCTGTAATGATTCATCGAAACCTCATTTGCTTCATGCTTCAATTCGTCGATGCCCATCATCACATATATATTACAAATACTCTATTACACGTATCGTCGCGCGCTTTGTCAGTCATTATTTTCAGCGTATAAAAGCATGTGATTGATTTTCTTCTATTGTCGGATTCAATCATTTTTCAAGTTCCGCATTGAGAGCGTCGAGCTTTCATGGCCGAATGACGATTTACAAACACACATAATGCCGTGTATTCGGTGGGGGCGGGAAAAAATGACTGATTATCTATTAATTATTAAGGCGTTAAACGACTCGTTATAAAGCATACAAAATTATATTAAACGCTGGATACAAAAGAGTTATTATCGTGGATTCAATAATTAATTCAGATTTAATAACAATGTTCCTGGAAGCAATTAATGTTAGTAAATTTTATTAAAATATAGGAAATATATATATTTCCCGGAACAGTTCATTATGAAATTTGGGATAAAGCTTTAATGATCAAGTTTGCGTGGTAAATGAAAACAGGTTTTCAGTGGAAAAACAAATTCTCTATTTAATTAATATCGCATTATTCTAATTCCATTTTGTGAGAAATGCCCGATAGGGTAGACATACCGGTTTTGGCTACTGCTCCGTTTTTGGCCACATATCCATGTTATTAAACGGATTTTTAGGTGGCCAGAACCGGTGAAAAAAGAATCCTTAAGGTGGTCAGAACCGGTGCATCTACCCTACGCTTGAAAAAAATTATCGTTATACTATTTTTTTACCATTATACATTTAATAATACTAGCAAGATCACGCGAACTTCGCGCGCTCTTCTTTATTTGCTACATAATTCCAATTTTTAAATTTGCTAAATGATAAGTTTCAACTTCTCATATTTTAATTAATATTTATATTAATTCTTACGTTTGAATTACGCAACTTTTTCAATTACTTACTTCTAATTAATATTTATATTAATTCTTACGTTTGAATTACGCAACTTTTTCAATTACTTACTTCTATAATAATTTCAATAAGCATATTTTTAGGTTAGAAATTTTATTGTAGGTGCGTCTTTTTAAGTCGTAGAAAATAAACTCGTCTCTGGCATTCGAGAATATACGAATAAGTCAATTACAAACATTTTATTTCCGTTTCACTTTTCCGTCATCATTCTTATAAAAAGAGGATAAGACTCAAAATATGAAACACCATGCAGATCATTTCATATATCGGTTAGTTTCTCAACCAACCAGATGACACCTTAATTAAAAAGTTTACGTCTGCTACGAGCAATCAAAGACTACTTTTAAACAGACTTAACCAACATCGAAAGTTTTATTTTTGTTTCACTTTCCGGTCATCATTTTTTTAACAGAGGAGGATTTTAATACCTCCCATCTGCACTTTTGTTAATTTCCAGCATTCTCAAATTTAAAAGTCTAACGTAACTTAGCACCACCGAAATCATTCCACGCCGCGATATTACCAATAACAAAAAAAAAGTCAACTACGACCGAACTTCTCCAAGAACGAATAAAATCATGCCGCACGCGCGCGCGAGAGCATAAACCTTATACTCTCGCAAAACACTTTTACAGCCGTGCGGCCGCCGTCGCAAAAATCCATAGCCAAACCCTCGCCTCCTCGTCGCAGGGGGTATAGAGAGCTTTTAGTCGGGCACATTCCTCCACTTGACGCGGGCGACCCCCTCGTGCGCGAGCCGCGAGTCAAAATTCGCGCGAAAAGCTCGTTATACAGCTACTCGCGAAAGAAATGGCGCGCATTAGAGAGCGCTAATGGCGAGAGCAGCCGCCTGGCGGCGGAATGAAACCTCGGAATGTGTGCATACGCGATACATACATCGATGTATACGGTTTTATTAAGAACGTCGAGAGCACGAGGTATGTATATAGTCCTTCGGGCGCGAGTGTATGACGCAAAAGTTACACGACGGCGTGTGTGTGTTGCGCAAGATTCTCGCGGCGATATATACAGTGTCTCTTCGTTGAAGCGCGCGGATTCGTGGAAGCCTCGCGAGGAGTTTTATGCAACTCCTGCGCGACGACGACGACGAGCTAAATATAAAAAGGGAGGGGGGGAGAGAGAAAATAATTGCGCGACAATGAGGACGCGCGGAGAGAGAGAGGAGGAGGAAAGTCGAGCAGGCTGACGGATGGGGCGGCGGCCGCGACGGGACATTGATTAAAACTGCAATCATTGCCGTGCTGCAGCGCGAAATCCGATAAAACCTCTCTCTCTCGCTCGCTCTGCAGAGCTATATCTGCTTTCGATTCGGCGGAAAGACAAATCGCGGGCCGCGCCCATACGCTTTTTCGGCGCTCAAAGGATTCTCCGCTCCTCATATTTTTCTATACGCGATCAAAGGCCCGCGAGACGAAAGTCGTGTGTGTGTGTGTGTGGACGTGTGGATGAGAGTGAAAAGGCTGCCGGGTGTGAGCGAGAGAGAACGAGAGTTTGGGCTTAATCGATTTCGGGAGGAGGGAGAATGACAGGCTTGCTGGAAAACGGCGCTGGAGAAGAGGCTCGGCTGCGTTTTATAGTTCACGTGAGGAAAGCTTCGATTGTGGTCGTGGTGATGAACGGGGGGCAAAGGTTTGTCGTAAAAATTAATGCCAATTGGGTGTGGTTGTATAGGACGTGCTCGAATGCTTAAAAAAAGAATAAAGATTAATATAATAATAAATAGTGGATATTGCGATGTATGGACCTAATTTCTTTTAAGCATTTGGATAGAGTTATTGTATATAAGTCGTTGTAATTCAGACTTATAAGGCGATTTATAATAATTATTAATATTATAGGAAACTTTAATCTGCCTTGAGAGAATTATATATTATATAGTGAGAATTCCGTAAACGATTTTTTTCGGTTTCTTATAAGAAGTACTGTATACAGTTCTTGGTAGCTTTACGAGACACAACAGTAATTATTAAACTCCTAATTTCCAATTTTTTCATTGCGGTTTACTTCATGTTTTATTATCTTAAAATGTACCTGAGAGTTTGAAGAAAATACGCAATTCCCAGATATAGGAAAGTTTTCTAGTTAATATATTAAGCACATTGAACAATGAATACGAGGAAATTCATAAAAAATTTGAATTATAGACGATCTCAAAACTGGTTAAAATTTTTGTAAGGCAAACCTTCCGGATGCATTTTTTCTTATTTCTTATGTCACCAAGTATACGAGAAAAATTGTGTATAATTGAAAACGTTTTTGTCAGACATTGCTTTTTAAACTGACTTATTGAGAGTATTTGTATGCCTTTTCGGCGTTCAACTTCAAACTCTTATAACTTTTGAAGAAAACAACATTTTTTAATTTTCAAGAAAGGAAATAAAAGCTCTTTCTTTCTAGTTACAATTTCTCTTTTGGGGCTTTCAGTAGAACGTTTCTGAGCTAAATTTAACTTCAAAAATTTCATCCTTTAACAAAATGTGAAACAAAAAGAAAGAAGAAAAAAAAACGCGTCCAGTCGGTGTGCATTCAAAATAAATTTTGACCCGTTTTGAGGTAGCTTAAAATTTTTCTTAATTTCCTTATATATGCAAATTATACTTTACAATTTATGTATTTATTCAATACATCCTAATTAAATACAATATATATATATTTTCATCAATTGAATATAAATTATATTTCTTTCAGTCAGCGCAAGTTTTCTTTTAACAAAATCTTAGTTATTATAATTACAGTGTATTATGTCGATTCGAAAATCATTCCAGATTTTAATACTCTCTATAGTTTGCGAATCAGAATATAATGCTTTAGGTAGCGTGTAACTTTGTAAATAGAATTTCAAAACTACGTAATTTATAGAAAAGAGTATACGCACGCTGTATCGTATATATATTTTCATAAAAATATACTTGAAAAGTGTTTGTTGCCACATCATCATTGCCGAAGTATCCACATTGAATCGTCAAACAATGCCGCACTTGGAAAAGAAACCGCCCCGCAACCTAATCGTGACGAAATAAAAAATGTCACGAGTGCCATGACGAGGCAGCACCGAAAACTGCCATCAATTTAACAACGCGAAGTAAAACGTATATAATATACGCGGGGGCGAGTAAGCAAATTCGCCCGAACAATATGAAATCTCCCTCCATTAATCATACTTACTCTTCATTTTAAAACTATACATTTTATTACATAATTTACTGCCTCGACAGAGATAGAGAAGCACAGCCATCTCACGCAATTTCATTTTACTTCGCATTACGAGCCCCCTGTGCGGCCCCCTTCATCCCCCCCTCTCTTTCTCTGCGTCTCTGCTATCGTTCCACGACTGCAGCATTCTTTTCCCTCTCTTTCTTCCCCATTAATGTCTTCCCGCGGCCACTTTGCATATACGCCGCCTGCTGCGCGCGGTAGTTTTCATTTGAAACTTTTTTTTTCGCCCTCGCAATGCCGTTTATATTAACTTTTTCCAGATCCGTGTACAAATGTGTGTCAGTCCTCGCTTCTATTTCTGTAAACAGCATTATACGGCCGCGTGTCGGCGTATATACACCGCCTCCTCCTTCTTACCTTATTCCGTACATAATGTTTCATTTCATTCATTCGCGGTTTTAGCGAGAGGGCTACAATGCTGGATCTGTGCTCGCGCGCGCGCCGCACATGCGACGTCAATTATGCGTTTTCTGCGGCAAGCTGCTGTGGTTTAATTAGATCTGGAGTATCGTCATTTTTTGCGAAAGAGATGATTCTTATACTTTTATTTTAGTTTTTTGTAACGAGAGATTTTCTGGATAAAAGGCCGGAAAGGGCTCTATTTTGGAACTGAACGAGCGTTTGTATATGGTTTGTCTGACGAAGAAAAGGTAATGTGACTTAGATTGATTTTAATGCTTTTCAGTTTGTAATGTAAAATACTTGGGATATTTTGCGAAAATGTTCATAGAAATTAGCCTCGCTCGTATATCGAACAGTATTTTTAGACACGATCACGTACTTGTATCGAAGTTTGCTATTAGTTATAAGCTTCCCTGCAAAACCTATCATATTAAAATAGATTTGATCCGATTAAAAAATCCAACATGAATTAATCGAAAATCTTAATTCGAAAATGACAGATTTAAAAGTATTAAAATTGATTCATTTAAATCAGTTTTTAT